>JAWNZC010000191.1:622500-825000 GCA_035771165.1 Paragorgia papillata
CTCACTTTGAATATGACATGCACCAAGCGGCAGCATACTTGCTTTAAACAACTCAACATTTCCATACTCATTTCTTGGGACCTTGCCCTGTTAGGAGAAAATTAATAAGCAATAAAAAGTGATTACATGGCTATTCAATGTTTTTGTATTCCTCGATACAGCTTCAGAATTTCAAAAATTCAGCAATCGTGCTTTAATCAAATTAAAGCACGGCTATTAAAGCATAGTTGAGCGTTGCCATGGCATAACAGTTTATCACGTGGTGCAAATTACCCAATCAGAAGTCACAAAAAACAAGTTTTAATTTTACAACCGCAAAGACAACTCACATCGATTACTGGTGGAGGAACAAAGTCCTCGGTTTGCCATTCTCCAAACAAATCTGCGGTAATTTCACCAAGAGTCTCCATTACTTTTCGCTTAAAAATACAATTAAGAAACGAGTCAATTAGAACAATAAAACAGTGCGGTTTAAATTTTTAAATTTTGATGTTTGCAGATAAGTCATTAATTACAGATAACTCACTCTAGTTTTTCTTCCTTTGACAATTTTGTAAGCTTTCTCGCCACTCTAAAGAAGTGAATGCGAAGTCAGATAAACAGAAGTAGAGAAACGAATAAAACCGAAAGAAAAATATTTTTTTTTACCTTGCCTAAATTACATTTAGCCTCATATAAATAAATAAATAAATAAATGAGGAAAAAAAGGGTGGATGTTAAGAAAAAGGATGGAAAGAAAAAAACCCCCGTAAAAACATGCTACAAAAAGTAAAAAAAGAAACTAGGAAAAAACTAATACATACCTTCACAACTCTAGCCTGTTTCATCCATGTTTCACGAGTGTGAAGCTAAAATGTACCATAAATGTTTCGTAAAGTCAAAAGCTATTAATGTTTGCCATTACAAACAATTACAAATTCTTTTTATAAAATTCAATTTTTATAAAATTTGTTCCCAGGAAATTTTTTGTATTTTTTCTGGTCATTTTATTTCACGCACGTCAAGTTTTAAAAATAAATTTGTCAAAATTCTTTCCTAAAGGAAATCTTAAATTTAGTTTCGCCGAAAATTGTTTTGACATTACTGCCAGAAAGAAAAATACTCTATTCAAACTACTTGGTAGACTGCAAATTTACCGTATGTACACAATCACGTGAATACACAGGTTCCCCACGACAAAACCCCAGAGTGGCAGCGGACTCTGGATAAATAGCTGTAAAGAAGACATGTTCAAAACATAATCTCAGTTAACGTCAAGTAATAGTCACAAACGAAGCAAGTTTTCAAACATTTCATAACTTAAGCCCTAATCAAACGAGAACGCAAGTCATCGCAAGTTAGCTTACGATGACTTGCGATACCACCAGTCAAACGTCGGTTTAAGTCGTCGCAAGTTCTGCACTTCCGCTAGTTCCCACGCCTTTTCGCCAGTTCTTATGGTAGTTTCTATGGCGACGGAGCACGAAAGATTTGCATCGACTTGTGTTTTGTGTTCAAACGTTTCGCAAGCTCTCGCAAGTTGACGAAAACTTACGATGAAATTTGAACAAGATCAAATTAGTCGCAAGCTAACGCAAGTCGCCGCAAGTCATCGCAAGCTGGCGATCAAACGAGACACAAGCAAGCACAAGCTAAAACTTGCGATGACTTGCGTTCTCGTTTGATTAGGGCTTAATACAAGAGAGAATTTGTGTTGACACCGCATTTATATGTTTGCATTTGCTCTGATGAAGACCTGAGTCAACAGGTCGAAAGCTCAGCAAAAAATAATAAACGTGGTGTTATCAGAAATTCTCGCTAGTATTACTATTTGTTACCATGCAAACTTTCAAAGAATTTCATAACTTCCATGCACACACAAAAATCTCTCAAGTACCTATGAGACGAAAATTAAGTCAGTCTTATTTTAAAGAACACTTAAAATGACAAAATAACATCTTTTGCAGTTTTTCGTTTTCTTGCTTCGTTTGTGAGATATTTCAGTTTGTTTGATATGCAAATTAAACATTTTGACGTCACATGTGCATAATGAGTTATCGGAGAAGGTTTTCTATTTAACAATTAGATTACGAGCTCGAAGTTTCTATGAAATCTCTATTTCATAGAAATTGAGAGCGAATAATCTAATTGTTTTAGTAGAAACTAACTTGTGTACCTTAGTTCTTCCGAATTATTTCAAAAAAGGCAAAACAATCTTTCACTCCTCGTGGCCTCCATGTTGTTTTACTGCATGGCCGCGCGAGTACTGGTACTCAATTTGCTACTCGCTATCTATCGACGAATATATATCGAGTAGAGTAGCCAATCAGATTGCCGCATTTGCAATAGAATACTAGTAAGTTTCTACTAATATCAAATATGTTCAATTAAAAAAATATGTTTGTTGTTGTTGTTGGAGAAACACATCCACATGCTTCCTTTGAATTAATTTGGTTTGAGAATAGCAACGATATATAAATTCTTCCGATAACTCATTATGCACATGTGACGTCAGATGTTTAATTTGAATAAAAACAAACCGAAATATCTCAATAACGAAGGAGACGAAAAAGTGCAAACTATGTTACTCTGTCATTTTAAGTACATGTTCTTTCAAATAAGACAAACTTAATTTTCGTTTCATAGGCACTTTAAACGCGATCGCACAGAACGAATATCCATGTTTAATGAGTGTCTTTATATGTAATAAAGAATCCTCTTGATTTACTTCAAAAACTCATTAATAATTCATGAGGAAAATTCAAAATAAATTAATGTTTAATCAGTGTCTTTATATGTGATAAAGATACCTCCTGATTTACATAAACTTTAGATTTGATTTTCTCGGTTTAGACAAGGTTATTTTTCAAACTTACTACGCCAATGAACTTACCAAGTGGTTCGTTTTTGAAGCCGTTCAATAAACTCGCAGTTCGTGTTTTATCAGATATAAAAACACTCGGCTTCGCCTCGTGTCTTTATATCTGATAAAACACTCCTGCTCGTTTATTAAACAGTATACATAACTTTAGCTTTGATTATCTTGCCTTATACAACGCTATTTTTCAAACTTACTACGCCAACAAACTTACCAAATAAGTCGTTTTTGAAGCTATTCAAAACATTCATAGTACGTCTTTTATCAGATCTAAAACACTCGACTATCATCTCGTGTTTTAAATCTGATAAAACACGGCTGCCTTATGTTTTAACTATTACGTAAAGTTCTCGTTTATTAAAGTGTAACGTCAATTTGATGTACTAAATACCTTCGAATTTAAGTAAATGTCTTTCAAGAGCGTACCTGTAAAACAAGAGAAGATCGAGCGTTGTTTTTCATCTATGCATAAGTCTTTTTCAACTAGCCTGTATCACATATACTACAGCAATATCAATCTTAAAAAGAACACACTATCATAGACTTACAGTGGATGGTTCTTGTACTCTGTCACTGAGGTGGGTAGGGGTTTTCGAAGAAGTTGAGCTGTGAATAAATAAATGAATGAATATATAAATAAATAAATAAATAAATAAATAAATAAATAAATAAATAAATAAATAAATAAATAAATAAATAAATAAACTAGAGGGCGCTCCGAGACTGCATATACCTCCGCCAGCGGGTTATTAGAGATGTTTAAAAAGAAAACGAGTCATCCCATTAACCAGGCTAGCTCACGAGACCTACACGTGCATGTATGAATAAAATGCTTGATTGCACTCGTATGCACCTTCCCAGATCAGGATCTAACTTGGGCCAAAATCATGCAAAAATGTTTGCATAAAATAAGGATAATGAGAGCAATCAAGCATTTCTTCTACACGGAGAATCTTGCAGTCAGATTTTTATTAATTTCTCATCCAAATTTTGACTAAATTCAACCAAAATTTTTCCAGCAAACTTTCATTAAAATCGGTGCAATACTTTTTGAGATATCCTGGCGACAGACAGACAACAAACCAACAGACAGACAGACAGACAGACAGACAGACAGACAGACAGACAGACAGACAGACAGACAGACAGACAGACATACAGGGGTAAAAACATAACCTACTGGTGGAGGTAATAAATAAATAAATAAATAGATAAATAAATAAATAAATAAATAAATAAATAAATAAATAAATAAATAAATAAATAAATAAATAAATAAAGCTATGCTAACACCGCATACTCTGATATATTGCTTACATTTTAAAAGCGAGTCCTCCTTCTTTTCTTTCTTCTGCAAAATATCAAATGCGAAATGTATTCTTTTACTCGTTTAAAGCCAAACTATTGTACAGTGGACTCAATTATCTTTAATTTATTTATTTATTTAATTATTTAATTATTTATTTGTTTATATATTTATTTATTTATACATCACTTTCATAATAGCGACTAATTTGAATATTCTTTTATGTGCATCTTAATAAACCTTTCTGGCCTCGTTTGTGTGTCTGCAATACAAAAGAATCTTTGCTTCATAACGAGGCCAGAAAAGCTCATTTGTATCTACTTATGGTAATATTCATAAATATTCAAATCTTTATTACTTTTGAACTTGATTGTCACGGGATCGTCAAAACATCGTCACTTTTTAACAGTGTAATAAAATGTTTCCTGCATTTAATTTTAGTTTGAAATTACTGAAGAAATCGTTATTTATTACGTTTTAATACAGCAAGGAAAATATAGAGAAAAAGAGAAAGCAAATTTCGTTTTAAATTAATAAAATAATTTAAAACCTACCAAATCTTTAGTTTTGTAATAACTTAAAGTTTCGTCCCACCATTCGGGTTCAACTCTCAACTTTGGAGTTGTGGTTAGCCAATCACTGACATAACGACTAGTAACATCTTTGATGGAGTTTTCTGGAAAGAAAATACATTCAAATGTAAAGTAGAAAAAATCAGGAATTTTTTCCAGACAGACACAAAAGACACAAGGGCTAGGGGGAAAGACACGAACAAGGTAAGGAGGGAAACGATACAGAGGTAAAAAAATCCAAAGAGAAAGCATGCAAAGAAAGAAAAAAGGCAAAAAAGATGAATAAGTCAGAGTCGTTGGGAGGAAGTTGGAAGGAAGGAAGGGAGGGAGTTGGAAGGAGGGAGGGAGTTGGAAGGAGGGAGGGAGGGAGGGAGGGAGGGAGGGAGGGAGGGAGGGAGGGAGGGAGGGAGGGAGGGAGGGAGGGAGGGAGGGAGGGAGGGAGGGAGGGAGGGAGGAAGGAAGGAAGGAAGGAAGGAAGGAAGGAAGGAAGGAAGGAAGGAAGGAAGGAAGGAAGGAAGGAAGGAAGGAAGGAAGGAAGGAAGGAAGGAACGAAGGAAGGAAAGAAGGAACGAACGAAGGAACGAAGGAAGGAAGGAAGGAAAGAAAGAAAGAAAGAAAGAAAGAAAGAAAGAAAGAAAGGGAGGGAGGGAGGGAGGGAGGGAGGGAGGGAGGGAGGGAGGGAGGGAGGGAGGGAGGGAGGGAGGGAGGGAGGGAGGGAGGGAGGGAGGGAGGGAGGGAGGGAGGAAGGAAGGAAGGAAGGAAGGAAGGAAGGAAGGAAGGAAGGAAGGAAGGAACGAAGGAAGGAAAGAAGGAAAGAAGGAACGAACGAAGGAACGAAGGAAGGAAGGAAGGAAAGAAAGAAAGAAAGAAAGAAAGAAAAGAAAAGAAAGAAAGAAAGGAAGGGAGGGAGGGAGGGAGGGAGGGAGGGAGGAGGGAGGGGAGGGAGGGAGGGAGGGAGGGAGGGAGGGAGGGAGGGAGGGAGGGAGGGAGGGAGGGAGGGAGGGAGGGAGGGAGGGAGGGAGGGAGGGAGGGAGGGAGGGAGGGAGGGAGGGAGGGAGGGAGGGAGGGAGGAGGGGAAGGGAAGGAGGGAAGGAAGGAAGGAAGGAAGGAAGGAAGGAAGGAAGGAAGGAAGGAAGGAAGGAAGGAAGGAAGGAAGGAAGGAAGGAAGGAAGGAAGGAAGGAAGGAAGGAAGGAAGGAAGGAAGGAAGGAAGGAAGGAAGGAAGGAAGGAAGGAAGGAAGGAAGGAAGGAAGGAAGGAAGGAAGGAAGGAAGGAAGGAACGAACGAAGGAACGAAGGAAGGAAGGAAAGAAAGAAAGAAAGAAAGAAAGAAAGAAAGAAAGAAAGAAAGAAAGAAAGAAAGAAAGAAAGAAAGAAAGAAAGAAAGAAAGAAAGAAAGAAAGAAAGTAAGAAAGAAAGAAAGAAGGAAGGAAGGAAGGAAGCGAGGGAAGGAATGAAGGAGAGAGGGAAGGAAGGAAGGAGAGAGGGAAGGAAGGGGAAAAAAGGAACAAACGAACGAACGAACGAACGAACGAACAAACGAACGAACAAAAACAATGGAGGAAAAGAAATAAGAAACGAAGTGAAAAGGCGAAAAGAAAGAAAATAGGGAGGGAATAAAGGGAGTGAGAAAGAAAGGGAGAAAGAAAGAGGGAGAAAGAAAGAGAGAGAAGGAAAAAAGAAGGAACAAGCAACAAATAAATATTTTTGCCGTTTTCGTTTACCGTTATCAAACGCCACGATATATTTGATTGGTTTTGTAGCGTGCTTTTCACATTCTTCAGGTTGGTTCACACTGAACGATTCACCATCAATACCTGTAATTGTTAAAATACAGTAAGTGCTCTAATTGCAACTGAATCAGAAAAGATACCATAACAATACGTCTTTAGGAACAATTATTTATGGTATCCATGGCATATTCATAATTATCCATGCATGTACTGTATAAATAACGTTAGTTTAGTTTAGTTTAGTTTTAACAAAAATCAACCTATGGCAAATAAACCAACACACCAAGGTACTTACATATCCATTTTTTCTCTTTTTCAAGATAAACCTCGACCCACACGTTAACTCCTATCAAGAAAAACGATTCACTCATTCATTCATTCATTCATTCATTCATTGTTTGTTTTTTGTTTATTTCATTTATTTAAGTAAAAGTAGAATTGATGAACGTTTAATCTAGATTTTTTCATCCATGTTAGGTCATTCCAAACAGCGTTAAACTGTACTCTATAGTACAATACGATTCAGTACTTTACGGTGCTGTACTGTACTTTACTGTACATAAGTGCACTGCACTGCACTGTGCTGTACTGTACCGTACTGTACTGTTCGGTACTTTACGGTGCTGTATTGTACTTTACTGACTGTAGTGTAATGCAATGCAATGCAATGTAAATATGTAATGTAAATATGTAATGTAAATATGTAATGTAATGTAACGCAATGTAATGTAATGTAATGTAATGTAATGTAACGCAATGTAATGTATGGATAATCATGCATTATAATGTTCTTGCAATTTGTGCATCTATATTTTGTTGTTAATGTATAAATGTGGCATTACTGACCTCTTTTTGGCAAACTGCTATTTTCGCCAACATCTCGTAAGCCCTCTTCAAGTTCCATGCAACGTCTGTCCAGATCTTTGGAAACAGTTCTCCGCCTTTTTGGTGTCTTAGGTAAAATTTCAAAATCTTGTTCATCGTCGGAATTATTCGATAAAATAGCTGAGGAACTATCACCAGATGACGTCTTCTTTTCTTGTTGAAAATATTCGCTTTCTGTTCTGTCACTGTTCATTGAATAGTCAATTCTTGGCTTTTTTCGAAGTGTTTTTCCAGAAGATGATCCACCAACCTTTGACGGTGTTGGTTTTCTCTTCAATTTGTTTAATAAGCTTTCTTTGGAATTCTTTTTTGGTTGTTTTTTTAAAGTTTGTTTCTGTTTTTCTTCCTTTTCTGTATTTTGTTTGGCTTTTAGTTTTTTCGGTGTTTTGGATGGTTCAGGATTTTTACTCTAAAATAACAGATAAGACGTATATTTAAAGTGTGCTAACAAAACATATATCTAATATACGAGTTTATAGATTTTATGAGGCTATCCCATTATCGATTAGACCATACGATACGATACCACACCACATCATACCATACATACCACACGGTCCATACCATACCATACCATATATTATACCATATCACACAACATCACACCATACCGCAGTCCATATATATATACCATATCATTGCCATGCCATACCACACCATACCATACCATACCATACCACTCCATACCATACCACACCATACCACACACCATACTATACCATACCATACCATACCATACCACTCCATACCATACCACACCACACCATCCCATACTATACCACTCCATACCATACCATACCGTACCGTACCACACCATACCATACACCATACCATACCACACCACCAATACTTTTTGAGATAGAAAATGGTAAACGCTGGTAGCAAGTTTTTACATTTCTATTCCAGCGTTTACGTTTCTATTCTCACTTTTTTTCACAATATATTTCGATACTTACGCCATTTACATCGCTTACTTTGATGTCCAAGGCCTAAACCGACAGAAAAAGAAATTATACTGTACATAACCACGAACTGCATTGAAATACCATTTGCATTCCACTCCTGACATGCCCTCGGGTTTACTAGAGTAATATCTATCCTAAGCCACTTGTACGTTTTAGAATCAAGTCTAATTTAAGTAATACCATGATTGACTCGGTTTCTTTTGTTCTCACCGCGTAATTTAATCTCTAATTTCCCCCAAACAGGAGAAATTTCTAATTTTTCCTTCTAACAGAGCAAATTTCTAATTTTTCCCTCATTAGCATGAATGACCAAACATCCAAACAGTATATTTTACACAACAAAGAAATGCATTATCATAAGATAACCATGGTATTACAAACTAATACCATGACATGTCCACAAATCCTCCCTCGGGTTTCGGGGACATTTAAGGCAGTTTTCCACTAGGCGAAAAATGTCGCGCGAAGCGACATTTTATTTTGTCTCGCAAGCTCTCGAGTGGAACTAATTAGCCAAGACAAAAGCAAAATGTCGAGTCGGTCGACAAATGTCGCCTAGTGGAAAACCGCCTTTAAGCACTAATTTCCCTCATGTCATGGTATTACTTATAACTAATTGAAGTTAGCAGCACACATAGTTCTAATTCAAGTTATTTTAAAAGTGGCTTTTGTAAAAAAGAATCATCCTGGTTCGTAATAACAGATGTTCGGTAGTCTAGACGTTCATCAAGCTCAATTACTCAGAAAAGACTTCTAAGCCCATGACAAAGATCGAACCTGCAACCTTCTAACAACCGGTTAGACGCTCCAATCGATCATTAGGCTACTGAGGCTTGGATGGAGAGCCAAAGTTGCAAATTCGTAGTCATGTGTGTTTCCCAAGCGGTAGTGTTTGTATGAGATGTAGTTAAAGTATATTAATTTTCGATACTGCATACGCATGCCCAATGCTGTAATGATATCTGGATAAGCCGCGGCTTAAATAAGTCCTGAACAGCTCGTATAAACGGTCAATTCTTGAAGAAGTCACGGCTTATTTTGGACTAGCTTCAACCGTGCTTCAACCCTGGGCTTATTTTAGTCGTGGCTTATTGATTACACGACCGTTTATACGAGCTGTTCGCGACTTATTTAAGCCGTGGCTAATATTTTGCCCCGTATAAAAGGTCCTATTGTGAGTGGTACGTATACATGTATAATGCGGTCTAAAGTGTAATATACCAATTCATGTTCCTTTACCTGCAGTGACATGACAAGCCTGACAAACAAGCCCAAAGCTCGAAGAATAACTATGAAAAGCTGAAGAACAAAATTGTAAGTAACTATCTCATGACACGCCCACAATTCATTGTTCCAACAAGAAGCATTAAAGCCTTCATATTCAACTGAGTAGTTTGTACAGCAAGAACTTTACACCATTCTTGTGACAGAATACAATTTTATTGTCGACTAGAAATCGCAAAACACCACTTACATAGATTTTTTTCTCCAACACTCTCATTAAGTAGGTGGCCTTAGAATAAAAATCAATACAAAAAAACATGGTTAGGAAAACATGTGACCTCTTGTATCTTAATAGTTGCTTTTGGTGACACCAAAATTAGTCACCTAAGTCAAACCACCTGTACCACGCCGTTATAAGTAATAACTTACAAGATTGAAAAATTCATTTCGTATATAGCAAATCAGCAATTTATTACAGTTTATTAGAAGTGATACCACGACATGAGCGGTATTATTCGTGATAAATGTCCCCGGGAGTCGAGGGAGGGTGTGTGAAAGTTCCGAGGGCATACAGTGTAGGATTTAGTAATATTGCTGGTCAAAGTGCATGACCACATCACCACATCGCGTCGGCCCTCTTGCATTCGGTAATCTATATTTTTGTTGTTAAGAGATCACCTCAGTTAGTAAACGGGTTAGTCAAACGTCATTTCTCAGCATTCAAACTCTAATATAGTACGTATAAGCTTACCACGATAACTATTATTTACTTGTACCTCTGAATGGCCAGTGTGAATTTCGGCAGGAGCGGGAGCCTTGTTCTTGAACCTGAAAAGGTTTTCCAAAAAACAAGTTGTAGTAATTACAGTGTGCCAATAGGGCAAAATTCAAAAAAGAGATAATACACGTACAGCAACTCTGATCTGCAAGCTTTATATACAGTAGATTTCAAAAACGCATTAGGAAAACAGAAAGGAAATCAGTACCATGTCCATGGTTTTTGTATCTGATAAAGAAACCTCCTGATTTACATAAACTTTAGCTTTGATTTTCTCGGCTTAGGGCCTGTTCACAAGGAGGTAGGGTTACCCTAGCACCCAGGTTACCCTAGCTTTCGTACATTTCTTGTTTTTTTGTTTGTCGTGTTTACAAGAACGCTAGGGTAACCCAGGTGCTAGGGTCACCCTATAGTAGCCGGGTTATGTTTTTCCTTGTAAACGCGTTTGGTGGATAACTTGCCTACCTGGGACAACTTTTTACTAGTTCAAGGCTTCTTGCGCTGTTTATGGCTGACAATATGGCCGATATATATATATATATATTTCTAAAATTCATTAATAATTCATGAGGAAAACACAAAGAAAAATCATGAGCGTATCGGATCTATATATGTGATATAGACTCGCTCTAAGTTTCTCGCTGGTTTTTAACGGCTGAGATAAGCTTAATTTTCAAAATTACTACGCCAATGAACGTATGAAGTGATTCTTTTTAGAAGCCATTTAAAAACCTTGCAGTACGGGCTTTATCGGCTCTAAAACACTCGGCTATCGCCTCGTGTTTTATATCGATAAAGCCCTCCTGCGCGGTTTATAAATAGTACTTCTATGACACGAAAATTTAGTTTGCTTTATTCATTTTGTTTATATTAAAGCCCTCCTGCGCGGTTTATAAATAGTATTATATATATATATATATATATATATATATACTTATATATATATATATTGACTTATTAACCGAGTGCGAGGTCTGTACGGGAAAGTATTTGCCTGAGGTTTTCGCACAGACCGAGCGACGAAGGAGCGAGGTTTGTGCGATAAAACCGAGGGCAAATACTTTCCAGTACAGACGGAGTAATTTTTAATTTAGTAATTGTTACACGTTAATTGTGTTAATAATATACATGACAAAATTATTGCATCCTGATTGGTCGAGAGGAGTGCAATTTTAATATAATACAGTGAATATACAGTGCAGAAAAGGTGTAATACAGTGCAGAAAAATGAAATACAGTGCAAATTTCAATGTGTATTAAGCATTCTGATTGGCTAATAAACAACGGGAAACTAGCGGAAAGTCAATGAAATGCTTATGCGGATTTTGTTGGATGGATTTTCCTTCACGAGAAAATCGAATAGGGCGACCAAAACATAGAGTTGTCGAAGAACATTTCGATGAAATACAGAGTGAATTTTGCTTTAATATTGTCATTAAAGTTCCTGCAAGAAGACTAGAAGAGGTTAGATGCTATGAGTAAAACGCTTGACGTTTTAGTGAACAAAGCGAAGCAATTTTAAACCATTGAAACTTCGAGAAATGAAGCAATGAGTGGTGTGTAACTTCGTAGCTGGAAGAACATTTGTCTAAGATTTTCATGTATATTATTAATAAGTAATAGCATGATTTCTCGTGCAATTTTGGAAAAACACGCACTCGTGTATTTTTCAAAGACCTCAAATACCACTCGTTCTTCGGACTCGTGCAATTTTGATAGTCTTTGAAAAACTCACTCGTGCATGTTTTCTCCAAATTGCACTCAAAACCATGCTATTACCTATAGGTATGCATGTAACAGCTTCGTATATATATATACAGAGTAACAGCTTCATATATGGCGCTGGTATAAAATTGTATATCCATACCATGTTGCCACTCTCGTCAGAAAAGGAATGTCCCACGTCTTTATCACACCTCGTCGAGTGAACTGATCTGGAACTAAAGACAATCCGATAGCCTGCAAAATACGACACAAATACATTAACCCTATATTTTACTATGTCTAACAGCAGACGACTTTACTTCTCAGAGAGTGACCCTCAGACATCTTATGCAGGGGATGGGTTAACACAAATGATTAAAGTATTCCTACCTAAGGTAGCCCAAAACTGTCCCTTTATTGTTTTACTCTAACGTCAGACGATTTTACTCATAAAAAAGGAAACCCTCAGACATCCTAGACAACAATGGGCAAACAAGTGAATAACCCATTTCTGCAAGAGCTGGCCAAAAACTGACCCTTTTTCTTTTTACTCTGTCTAACACCAAACACGACTTCAAGTGCCTATGACACGAAAATTAAGTTTGTCTTATTTGTAGTTTTTGGTTTTCTTGCTTTTTTTCTGAGATATTTCAGTTTGTTTGATATGTAAATGTTACGTGGTGTGACGTACATGCACGAGCAGAATGAGTTATCGGAAAAAGCTATAAATCTTTGCTTTATTATCAAACCAAACTTAATTTGAAGGAAGCGCGTGCGTGTGTTTCTCCCACAACACCAAACATGCAGGATTTCAAGTAGTTTGATTATATCAAAGATATAGAACTTTTTCTGCTAAGTCATTAAGCACGTGTACGTCACATTGGCGTCACAACATTTGACATTTAAAAATCAAACAAACTGAAATATCTTAAAAACAAAGCAAGGAAACGAAAAACTGCAAAATATGTCACTTTGTCATTTTAAGTGTTCTTTCAAATAAAGCAAACTAAATTTTCGTGTCATAGGTACATTAAATTAAATTTCAAATTTCTAAAACTGTACGACGGCTCGCCTTGTAAATCCCATACCGTAGTCGCTCATATTGTAGTTGTATACACTATATACTCACTTGTGGTATTGGATTGCTACACAAATCATTCTTCCTTAGTCCGTTAGCTAATAACGTCATCAAATGTACCTAATGTTGAGAAAAAATATAAGCGGTTAATTATATTGCGTTTTTAAAGGGCATTGGCAGTATAAATGAAATTTATTTATTATATGGCACGGATTACTTCCGATAAAATCACGCGCTATGATTGGTTGCTGACGGGGGGAGATTTCTCCGTAATGCCCACGGGCATTATGAAAATTGTTAATGCCCTACGATTGGAAACAAACAAAAAATCCTAATAAGAAATTTTTATTGACGAAAAACGGCGAAAATAGATGAAATAGACGACGATGAACATTATGAAAGTAAATTCTAGTATCCAGACGAGAAAGAAACAGAAGAAAATAACGCTAGTTCGGTGTCATATAATAAACTACTTAAAGTGCCTCTATGGCCTGTGGGATCTTTACATATTTAAATAACTTAGGTTAAAAGAAAATGTTTCCCGAAATTTTTTCTCAAAAATATTAAATCCCCGCCCATTAACAGCGCTTCAAAGTTGGTACCTCTATAACTGTGACCGTGCATTAGGGACATGGTGCGAGTTTACTCTGTGACGTCACGGTCGGAACCGAACTTCTGACTATTTAGTGTGTTTTTGGTATTGCGTCTCTTAAACCTTTATTTAAGCAATGAAAACTTTAGATATATTCCTCAATATGTTCCAAGATGGTTCGTCTGACTCAGACTCGGTGGAAGAAATTTTGGTGTTCCGACTGTGACGCAAATGTGACGTAAATCTATCAATTAGAGCCCAGGCCCAAGAAAACGGTCTAACTTTCAAAATGGCGTGATTTGGGCTGATTTGGCCAACTTCGGAGCACTGTTAATGGGTGAGCATTTAATATTTTTGAGAAAAAATTTCGGGAAACATTTTCTTTTAACCTAAGTTATTTAAATATGTAAAGATCCCACAGGCCATAGAGGCACTTTAATAACCTCGACCGTTCGGTCTTTACGGTAAAATATTAAACCTCGGTCTTGAGCGTATTAACCTCGCTATCGCTCGGTCAATACAGCAAGACCTCGGTTTAATATTTTACCGTAAAGACCTCACTCTCGGTTATTAAGTAGTTAGTAATTTGATGTAACTTACGAAATGGTAAGAGAAGACGTTTTGCAACTTTTCTGTATCGTTCTTTGTTTTCAAGATCTTTCAGTTTGTTTGATATGTAAACGAGATTGCCTCTGACATCACCAGAGTACAGCATTTTCATGCATTGCAAAATCACAGTATACCTCCATGATTGCTCAGCATGAAATGTTCAGTGTCACGAGGAGTTTTAATGTGCAGTTTAAAATGATTTTGTTGAACAAACCTGGAGATATAACTGAGTTTGCTGTGTGTGAAAATACTCTAGCCTAATTATGTATCAGTCAAATCTAAGCGTGCCCACCCCCCGGGCATTTGACACATTGGACCTTCCCAAAGGTAGGGCATTTGAAAACAAATCTTTGCCCCGGTGGGTGGGCACACTTGGATTTGACTGATACATTATGATGTCAGAGCCATCTCATTAGGCTGTACTTCCCACTCTGCACATGAAAGAGTTATAATAACTACTTAATAACCGAGAGTGAGGTCTTTACGGTAAAATATTAAACCGAGCGAGAGCGAGGTTAATACGTTCAAGACCGAGGTTTAATATTTTACCGTAAAGACCGAACGGTCGAGGTTATTAAGTAGTTTATTATATGGCACTTTTTATTTCAAAATCAATCTTGTATTTCTTGGTCTTCGCTTCCTTTAACTTCGTCAAAACACCGAACTAGCGTTATTTTCTTCTGTTTCTTTCTCGTCTGGATACTAGAATTTACTTTTATAATGTTCATCGTCGTCTATTTCATCTATTTTCGCCGTTTTTCGACAATAAAAGTTTCTTATTAGGATTTTTTGTTTGTTTCCAATCGTAGGGCATTAACAATTTTCATAATGCCCGTGGTCATTACGTAGAAATCTCGCCCCGTCAGCAATCAATCACAGCGCGTGATTTTACCGGAAGTAATCCGTGCTATATAATAAAGTTTCATAATCCCTTTACCTTATGTGCACGGATTTGCGCCTCCTTTTTCAGTCGATTTATTTTTCTTTGAATCCACCTACGTATTTCTTCTTGAGTGCTAACGCAACACAGTAAACAACAGTTAATGTCGGGGGATTAAAGTATATCTTCGAGTAGTAATACAATCAGTGGCGGATTACCTATGGGGCAAAGGGGGCATTTGCCCCCGGCCCCATATTCTGACCGACTCATAAAATGAGTGAAAAAAAAATATTATAGTTTCTCTTTGAAATGCCGAACTAGCCTGAGAAAATCACACGCTATCTCAGCCACGGGCCCCCTTCTGTTTGAAAGCGGGAGGGGAGTGGCGCATGAGGCAGTCTAAGTACGAACCTCCGATGATCCGATCAACCTACGCTTTCAGTTCACCGTACTCCGGGGATGGCTCTCAGTTTGTGACCGGCCCTAAGATATTTTTGCCCCCGGCCCTGGGAAGGTTAATCCGGCACTGAATACAACCACAGTTTAAATACATTTCACAATGCTGAAATTCAGAGAGGATTTAATGCAATAATAATAAGAAAAATCCGACTGCCCTAACCGGGAATCGAATCCAAGGTCTCTGAATCAACGCATCGGCGCACTGAGCTATTGGGAAGATGGGATGACTCTCTGGGACCTCTTGCGAAGATGTAGCCTTGTAAAGTATGGAATTTAATGAAAACTTATCCGCCCCACACCCCTAAAGGAACGCCTAAAACTGTCACAGTTGACCAAAGTCGGCTTTTATCATTCTAAAGTGAAAAGATGGTACAAGATTTTTAGTAACGAAAAACTATCGTTTCGAGCAGAGTCCTTCATCAGAGTAAAGAATGGAGGGCTCTGCTCGAAACGCCAGTTTTTTGTTACCAAAATTCTTGACAGTTTACCACCTTTTCACTTTGCTCTGTTCAAACACTGCTTATAGTCGAGGAGGAGACGCGAGAAAAACTCGACCCATGTAGCACCCCCACTACACAATAGTTTTGACTCCAGATTATAATAGGCTGATACCCATAGAACATTGCTAGGTCAGTCGTACTCACAAATTGTGGGGTCAGTGGCCTGCTACACAGAGGGGTGGGTGGTCCTTACATTGACAGACTTAAAGTGCACATGAAACGAAAATTATTTTGTCTTATTTGAAAGAACACGTAAAATGATAGAGTAACATCTTTTGCAGTTTTTCGTTTCCTTGCTTCGTTGTTGAGATATTTCAGTTTGTTTGAAATGTAAATTCAAAAACTCATTAATATTCATGAACCAAATTGTCCACTAATATGCACGTATTTGATCATGTGCAAGTCTTTTATACCTGATAAAACTACTATGAATATTAACTAACGTGAAATTTTATATAAAGAATACTAATGAACGTATTACTAATTAGCAAATCTATTGTCGGCGTTTTTGAAGCTATTCAAAACACTCGTATAGTCGCGTTTTATCAGATCTAAAACACTCGCGCTACCCGCTCGTGTTTTAAATCTGATAAAACGCTCCTACTCGTGTTTTAAATATTACTTAAACAACTTGACGTGACATGTGCATAATGAGTTATCAGAGAAGGTTATATATCTTTGCTATTATCAAACCAAACTTAATTCGAAGGAAGTATGTGCGTGTCTTTCTCTCACAACGCCAAACATGTGGAATTTTCAAATGATTATGTTTGATAATAGCAAAGATATATATAACCTTCTATGATAACTCATTATGCACATGTGACGTCAAGTTGTTTAATTTACATTTCAAACAAACTGAAATATCTCAACAACGAAGCAAGGAAACGAAAAACTGGAAAAGATGTTACTCTATCATTTTAAGTGTTCTTTCAAATAAGACAAACTTAATTTTCGTTTCATGTGCACTTTAAGTCTGTCAATGTAAGGACCACCCACCCCCTCTATGTAGCAGGCCAATGACCCCACAATTTGTGAGTACGACTGACCTAGCAATCTTCTATGGGTATCAGCCTATTATAATCTGGAGTCAAAACTATTGTGTAGTGGGGGTGCTACGTGGTCGACGTTTTCTCGCTTCTCCTCCTCGACTATTAAGCAGCACTCTACTCTTTATCATTTTACTCTGGCTAACGCCAGACAATTTTATTACTGTCAAACCTGGCAGTGAAAGACTTAATAAAAGTTTACGTAAAACATCGCGCATTATCTATCACACTGAATTAAATTACCATTTTCCACTTTTTTTCTTTTTCCCAGGAACCTGGATTGTTACTTCAACATTACTGCTGGTTGATAGTGATCTACTGTCTCGCAAAGAGCTGGTCTCTCCTTCCTCGTCTAATGCACCAAGTTCAGCCTCTGCAACGGTGGATGAAATTACTGGTGTCAGTGATAGAGGTGACTGATCCCTTAGTTATTCAACTCTGGTTTACAATGACCTATTTAAGCCCACATAGAGCTATTCCTAGATTGCATACTACAGCATGCACCCACGTTTTTCACATATAACCACAACTCACGCACACATGAACACGACACACACATATAATCGCAACTCCTACAGTTTCAATAATAAACCAGATAGAAAGCACTCTCATGCATAGGCTCGATTTCCAGCCGTACTTACCTCCCCCGAAATCACGGCTGGACTCGTGAACGAACGAACGAACGAACGAACGAACGAACGAACGAACGAACGAACGAACGAACGAACGAACGAACGAACGAACGAACGAACGAACGAACGAACGAACGAAGTTTAATTTGCACTCTGAGTTACAAATGATACATGTAAGTATATATATACAAAAAAGAAAAGGTGCTGGGAAGTTGAAGTAACTACAGTTTTCGAGTCAACTTCCCATCAGATTAATATAGAATATGGTTATTAAATATGACAAATATATAAATAGTTCACGCGTCCAGCCCACTGATCGGCCATTCCTTATGGCCAGCAGTCAAACATTTCGTGGCAGTCGCCGCCATCTTACGTAGTGGAACATATGACGCATTGCGGCCTTAGAACTTGTTCCCAATCCCAAAGTTGACTGCCATAAGCAATCTTGACGTCAGCACGGTCAGATTATCCGGGGGGAGGAATATTAAGTACTCTGTGCCGGGGGGAGTCGGAAAAGCCGTAAAGCAAACAACAGATGCCGGTTCGTTTAGTTTTCACTGTTTAACAACAAATACAGTCAAAAGATGGCAAGTACACAACACGAGATATTTGTTAAGGCATTATAAGATTACTATAAAAGGTACAATTTAAGACTTGGAATTGAATTCTTCGTAGATGTTATAGTCTGTTTTTCAGTTTATATTATCGTGAAGTTTCTTCGTTGTCGGCACTGAAGAAAAACAACGAAATTTAAAGGTTTTACAGCTCAGTAACAGAAACAAATACAAGAAATTAGCGTCTTAAACCTCACTGAGTACTTCTTGTGTCCTTACATTCGTTTAAATTTTCTTAAAATAACTCTTTTTGTCTGTTTTCAATCTACGAAATCTTATGAACTTCAGTGGCGGCCATCTTAGGTAGTGGTCACGTCATCATACAACTGGCACGCAAAATCCGGCCTCATGCCCCATCCAGTTTTATTGAGATCAGTGGTCCAGCCGTCTCTTTTGGGGGAGATATGTATACCAGGGCCCAGGAGACGGTTGGAAGTCCATACATTCATACATGGAAGTCCATACATTCATACATACATTCACCAGCAAGTTATTAGGAGATGTTTATATAGGTGGTGTGCAACCATCGCCTGAGATTCAAAAGACAAAGAAATTTCCACCATGTTGGAGGACATTATGATTGCAAATGATCAAAAACATTTGTCAAATTGATCCAACATGGCGGCAATGACGGAAGGTGCACACCACCAATATTCCGCTAATCAGGCTAGCTCACCAGACCCTAGCCTGGTACCCTGGCCCAATCAAAGAATATGGGCCAGGTAACCACTAAAGGCTTCTGCTTTCCTATTGCTTGAAATTTCGCGCGTTTTTAGTGGCTATGAGTAAACTGCAATCGTCATAAGTGGATTTAGCACTGATGACGCGAGAATGAGATTAGTGGTTACCTGGCCCATATTTCTTTTGAAATTGGACCAGGGTACCAGGCTAACCAGACCCATACACATACGAATAAAATGCTTGACTGGCCAGACTAGCTTATATACCAGACCTAATATACACCTATGAATAAAATTATTGATTAATAATAACATGTATTTACTGTATACCGCGCAAATTCAACTTTTAAGGTTTTCAAATGCGCCTTACAACAATTTTCGACATGGCCGAGTCGAAGGCATATTAAAGGCGCTCAGGCAACCGCCGTACGACACATATCGGCCCACGAATTACAGCTAAGACCTAGGTGTTGGTTTTGCGGAGGAAGGAAAACCGGAGAACCCGGTGAAAAACCCTCGGAGCACAGGAGAGACCAACTAAACTCTACTCACACGAGTCTCAAGCTCGAGAACAGGGCTATTCCCAGACGCCGTCCAATCGGGCTTAACTATTGATGAGAGGCAGCACCCGTGCTCCCCGATTGCATTTGTACCATAAAGCCTGGTTTCCAAAAGATCGATTTGGCGATTCGAGATGTCTCTCGTCTGAGACGATTTTATGGAAACGAAAGGAAAAACAAACTTTACATGTCCCTTGGTACATGACCGTTCTATTCTATACACAATAGAACTGTTAAGTCCACTGTTTAGTTTGTCAATTCAGCTAAACACTTATCGTAAAACATTGACATAATATAAACATAACATTCGAAGAATCAAGCATATTTCTTTTCACTCAGTTCTTCTACGGAGAAGCTTACAGTCAGATTTTTATAATATTCTCATCCAATTGTCAACCAAATTCAACCAAAATTTAATGGGTTAGTCTTTGCTGTATGTTCAACCCTTCCACAAAGTTACAAAAAAATGGTCGAACACAGTACTTTTTGGGATATCCTGGTGACAGACAAACAAACAAACAAACAAACAAACAAACAAACAAACAAACAAACAAACAAACAAACAAACAAACAAACAAACAAACAGACAGACAGACAGACAGACAGACAGACAGACAGACAGACAGACAGACAGACGAACAGACGGACGGACCGACCGACCGACCGATTGACTGACAAGTGACAAACCAACCAACCAACCAAACAAACAACCAACCAACCAACCAACCAACCAACCAACCAACCAACCAACCAACCAACCAACCAACCAACCAACCAACCAACCAACCAACCAACCAACCAAACAAACAAACAAACAAACAAACAACCAACCAACCAACCAAACAAACAAACAAACAAACAAACAAACAAACAAACAAACAAACAGAAGTAAAAAACCCAACAGGTTTATTGATTTGACAGATTTCTTATAATCGACTTTGGGTGTATTGGGCTCTTGCAAGTGACGTCAAAGTCCCCATGTTGTGTGACAACTTCAAAGTATCGACGTTTCGTGGGCCAACTAAGTATAGGTTAGTTGCCGAATCCAAGGTAAATAACTTATGTAGTTATCGAGGTTGAGGTAAATAACCTACTTAGTTCACGATCACCGAGGTTGCCTAAGAAAACTGAGATACTTACTTCGTTATCACAGAGTTTGCCTAAAAACACTTTGGCCTTTATCACTCGTGACCATTGATTAACCCTTATTTTCCCAACCACGCATAAATCAAGTTAATTGCCCCGGGCTAATATATATTAACCCGGCCCAATTAACTTGATTCATGCGTGGTTGGGAGTAACAATTAGAAATAAACAAGGTACATCAAGGAAAACCGAGGCGATCGTGAACTAATTAATGTTAATCCTTTTGTTTATATGGATTTGCCACCCAGCTTGGGAATACGTGCGAGAGCTCAATTCGTGTGCATTCAAGTATTGACATTCAACAAGTTCGGACCATCTTGCCGACCTGCTTGGAATTCCCTTCCGACACACAAGTAGGTCACGACGCACAGGTTGATAACCACTGATCTATTGTGAATGAATACAGTGAATTTGATGCATTTCAAGTTTACTGTGACCAGTTAAATGGTTTGCAGTGAACCTGAAATGTGTCAGATACACTGATGTGTATTTCTCGGTTTGACGGACCAGCAAACGATAAATGGTAAGACCACGTCGTGTACTTGGTAATGCACGAGGAATGATTTCCTTTTCCAAATATCAATATTATATGTTCAACTCTTCACAAAAATGACCAGTCTGTGTTCTTCAGTCTTTCCTTACGTCAACATTCGTTGCATCAGTTTCCGCCCTTGGTACCAAGCGTCTTTTTCACCTTTTTGACAAAATTCCGGATATAGGACGGAGGTCTCGGATAGTTTATTCTTTCACGTGTCAATGATGTACTGTATTGCACACGAGTCAAACTGCTAGTCATTACACACAGGAGTCTCAGATTCCGTCATTGAAATATCTGCTCTTTATACAGGTGGGAAACGTGTTAATCTTTCACCAAGTAGTATTTCGTCTGACACCTTTCCGAAACTGGCCACAATGCTTACTTCTCAGATTGTGTCATGGAATATCTGCTCTTTATACTCGTCGGAAACGTGTTAATCTTTCACAAACTATAGTATTTCGTCTGACACCTTTCCAAAACTGGCCACAATGCTTCTTACTTTAACCTTCAACCTCCAAAATAACTCTTTAATACGAGGAACAGACCTGGAAATAGTTCCAATCCTACGCTAAAGACCAAATAATTTCTTCGAAAACACGGTGATCGCACTACATTTAGCAGGACTACAACAATCATTAATAAAGCTGTGCCTAGAAAAATCCATTGAATTGAATTGATATTTTAATATTTCATCTCTTTCACGGTGAATATATACATGTGAAACTAGAATCACTCACTGAACATTGCCAAGCTTCTGTACTTCGTGTAATTCAAGAGAAAGCAATATATACGTACCACAGGGCAAATTACTGTGGGCTCGTTTGGCATGTTTACACTGAGTTCACACTCAGGGCCAATCTCGTTCCCAGAGCCCACGTTCCCCACCCGGGAAACGAGAGACTCTGGGATAATCCGTTTCAAATCACAGGATTCTTATTATTCCGGTTGAGGTACGCATGTGTAAATATCCGAGCGGAATCTGGATAGTATGTTCTCCTTGTTTGACTTTTCCTCAAACAAGTCAATGGGGTTGCTGGCGAAGCTCGAATTACGGCATCCACACACATACGGCGAAGATATCGATCGCGGGCAACGTCTTCACTGGAGTCTTGTCGTCCGACATCTCTGTTATTTTGGTTTTATTAATTCTACTTCCGGTCAGCTCAGACCAACTCATGCTCACTATTCAGCCCAATCTCGTTCCCAGAGCCCACGTTCCCCACCCGGGAAACGAGAGACTCTGGGATAATCCTTTTCAAATCGTTACGTTATTGGCTGAATAGTGAGCATGAGTTGGTCTAAGTGACCGGAAGTAGAATTAATAAAACCAAAATAACAAAGATGTCGGACGACAAGACTCCAGTGAAGACGTTGCCGCGATCGATATCTTGGCCGTATGTGTGTAGATGCTGTAATTCGAGCTTCGCCAGCAACCCCATTGACTTGTTTGGGGAAAAGTCAAACAAGGAGAACATACTATCCAGATTCCGCTCGGATATTTACGCATGCGTACCTCAACCGGAATAACAAGAATCCTGTGATTTGAAACGGATTATCCCAGAGTCTCTCGTTTCCCGGGTGGGGAACGTGGGCTCTGGGAACGAGATTGGACTCCCAAAAGCGTTCTTGTTTTACTCTCCTTCTTCCTCGGAAACCGTAATATTACAAAGTGATAGCATCTCAAAGTGCGGCCAAGTTCTCGGGCCAAGTTCGTTGGCACTTGCCAGCCCAAAACTTTCTTACAACCAAAATCCTTTCTTGGAACGCAGATCCCAGGATCCACCACTATTTTCAGGTCTAACGAGAAAGTTATTTAATCTCTACTGATCTCTGTATAACATATATAGATCAGTGGCTTAAACCCTCTTTATAAATGACAATTTTAACTGCGGCTCTTTCTTTCTCCATGCATTTTTCAAACTCATTAATAATTCATGAGGAAAACATAATGGGAATCAGTCGGTAGAGACGTTGTTGTGAAATGTGGTAATAAACGCCCATAAATTAAGACAAGTTTTACCTCAAATTTCTCTTTAAATAATGATTTGTTTGAGAAGCTATACCATACACTCAAAAGCCGTTTATTATCTGATTTAAAAACACCCCGAAGTGAGTTAAAAAACTCGGCTATCGCCTCGTTTTTCAACACACTTCTCGGTGTTTTCAAATCAAATAATAAAGGGCTTCTCGTGTAAATGATCATAGTTAATTGAAAATATACATGGTTTGGAAACCCGGCAAACTTCAAAGCGGTTAACAATCGAGCTACGATTCATGTTGAAAGGTATATGAAGGTGCCAAATCCTTTGGTTTAGGTTTATTAATATTTAAACAGTACGGTTGAGTGATTGAACCCAAACGTTGCTATTGGATGATTGCTTCATTATACAGAAAACACAGTATGTTCAGTAACCATGAAAGTGCAAAAATTTCCATAAACCTGAACAAAAACATAAAACAATGACTTTGGTTGAGCTTTCAAACCATGTATATTTTCTATTAACTATGGTACGAGTATGATATATTATACTTGAATTCGAATGCCTACTTCCCGAATGCCTCCCTCGAATATTACTCCACAAATTCTGGTTCAGGCAAGAAAAACTAAACTACCAACCTCGTACCCAGGGCATTTTGCCTCCACGTTGGGAGGTCGGCGAAAATGGCCCTGGCATCGGCTGGTCACGTGACACCCAGAATTTTGGGTGTTATGGCAAGAAAATTTATGCAGTCTTTGTGTTTTGTTTTTGTATAATACGTATACATGAATAATAAATGAGAAATATTTAACGCTCTGCCGACTCACTCATGTGAACCTTTATCATAAAAGCAACTGGCTAGCGTTATTCTTCATACTCCCACGATTATCCAGGATACATGTAAATGTCATGAACAAACATATATCTAATGTTGTTCTTGACTTTAACCAAAGCTATCGTTAATCGTTTCCATTCTTTGGGTAAACTTTGCAGAGTGGATCTATCACAATTCAAATTTTCATAAATAAATTACACTCTAGCTGAATTAGTCGAGTTCTTAAGCCGTCCAATCAGATTATAGAATCGACCAGCCGATGCCAGGGCCATTTTCGCCGACCTCCCGGCGTGGAGGCAAAATGCCCTGGGTACGAGGTTGCTAAACTACTACATGTACATCAACTTACCATCAACATCCTCCCACTCCATCTCAGAGTCGTCTCTCTCATCATCAGAAATCTCAGAATCCAAGATCTTTTTCTGAGGAGAATGAACTGAACTCTTTGCTTTCGATGTTGATCCTTTCACAGGGGATTTACCTTTATCTGATAAGAAATACTGATCAATTACGAATTTCAGAGAGAAAAAATTAAAGTACCCCTAACCTCGACAGTTTTTATTGTCTTATTTGGAAGAACTTTTAAAATGATAAAGTAACTTCTTTGGAAGATTTTCGCTTTTTCGCTTTGTTTTTGAGATATTTCATTTTGTTTGATATGCAAATGTCCGAAATTTACGTCACACATGCATAATGACTTATTGATGAAGTTTGTGTATCTCTTTCATTCTCGAACGAAATCCTTTAAAATCGAGAAGTTTGGTGTTGTGGTAGAAACACGCACACATGTTATTCATACTTTAGCGTTTTTACTTAATAAACGCAAAGATACATAACATTCTCTGCATGATAAGTCATTATGCATGTGTGACGTAAATTCCGGACATTTGCATATCAAACAAAATTAAATATCTCAATAAAAAAGGGGGAAAGCGAAAATCTTCCAAAGAAGTTACTTTATCATGTAAAAGTTCTTCCAAATAAGACAATAAAAATTGTCGAGGTTAGGGGCACTTTAACAGAAAAACCAACAGATAAACCAAGATAACGTTATGTACAGTAACTGTAATAATACCGTACCAACCAGTGAAAAGAAATCTGTAGTTTATATTAAAACTGAGACTTTTGTCAAAATTGTACATTGCATGTTTTCAATGTAAAGGTATTTCTTAGTTTTTGCTAGTATTTTTGAAGTTTTTGTTTATTACCTTCCCCAGAAAGTTATGTTTTTACTTCTGTTTGTTCGTCTACCCATTTATTTGTTTGTTTGTTTGTTTGTTTGTGTTTGTTTGTCTGTTTGTTTGTTTGTTTATCTGTTTATCTATTACTTTTTCTGTCTGTCTGTCTGTCTGCCTGCCTGCCTGCCTGCCTGCCTGCCTGCCTGCCTGCCTGCCTGCCTGCCTGTCTGTCTGTCTGTCTGTCTGTCTGTCTGTCTGTCTGTCTGTCTGTCTGTCTGTCTGTCTGTCTGTCTGTCTGTCTGTCTGTCTGTCTGTCTGTCTGTCTGTCTGTCTGTCTGTCTGTCTGTCTGTCTGTTTGCACCAATTTTTGTAACTAAGACGATAATTTGGATATCGGAGGAAGAAATTAAATAAATTAAGCAAACTTTCACCTCGATCCGGTCTTAAAATACTGGGTAGCTTGAGTTAATATATCAATACTCAGAAAAATGTTTCATGCAGAAAAATGTTTTGCGTCTACAGGCTACGTTTACGCAAGCTTGTAACGCTATGTCAGCAGCATGGATGTTTCTATGAGCCTGACTATGTTTCGTCAAGAGATCACAGTCGCGCGTGATGTGAAAAGCCATTTGTAAACTCGTTCTCAGGGGCGTTACGGGCTTACGGCTTTTGCGCGGAAACCGAGAAGCATAATTAAGATTACGTCAGCCTCATACACTGAACGCCTACAAATATCACGAACCATACGCGGTACCAATCTGCGCCGTGTAACACTTCTCGTGAAACTTGTCTTGCTTTCTTTGGTTCACAAAGCATTGTAGTTTTAAGAAAAAAATTCACCGTGTATAAACTCACGATGTTAGGAAATCCTGATGAAACACAACTCTTTGTATATGATGTATATTATATACATGAACCTTTTAAAATATTTGATGTAAAGTAGTTTAAAACTATAACTCTAGAATTACATGTACCGGTAAGTTTCTTCTTTTCACACCCATCCTTATTCTTTGGCGTTGTCTTTTCGATTGACAATGCAGGTTCTTTTCTTTTCACAGTAGACTTTTGCTTTTCTGGATTAATTGCTTTGTCCTTGACTTCAGTATGTTCTTTCACCTTCTGTTTTAATTTGTTTACATTGGGTTTTCCAGGGCTGCTAGGTTTAGGCAACTTAGGTTTCTGGCTTGCAGCAACTTTGTTTGTCTTGCTCAAAGGTTTGTTGTCTTTTGCTAGTTTCTTTGGTGAATGAGAAACTGAAGAATTAATTAAAGTGCATTACTAATAATTCAGTGAGATATATTGAGTATATTGAGTTTGAATGGGGAAAAAAATTAGCGTATGAAAAGCGTCCTGTATATAGAATTTAAGCATTACGAAAACCTAGTAACTCTTTATTAGAAGACATTGCGCTACATTGTAAGACATTACACTACATTGTAAGACATTACACTACATTGTAAGACATTGGGTTACATTGTAAGACATTGCGCTACATTGTAAGACGTTACGCTGTATCGTAAGACGTTACGCTACATTGTAAGACGCTACGCTACATTGTAAGACGTTACGCTACATTGTAAGACGTTACGTTACATTGTAAGACGTTACGCTACATTCTAAGACGTTACGCTACATTGTAAGACGTTGTGCTACATTGTAAGACGTTACACTATATTGTAAGACGTTGTGCTACATTGTAAGACGTTACACTATATTGTAAGACGTTGTGCTACATTGTAAGACGTTACACTATATTGTAAGACGTTGTGCTACATTGTAAGACGTTACACTATATTGTAAGACGTTACACTATATTGTATAAGACGCTACGCTACATTCTGAGACATTACGTTACACTGTAAGACGTTACGTTACATTGCAAGATGTTACGCTACATTGATTTGTAAGCCGTTACGCTGCATTGTAAGACACTGCGCTACATTCTGAGACATTACGTTACATTGGAAACTGTATTTGGCCTTTATACCACTTCTACTAATTGTTTTATACCTACAGTACTGTACCTTCCTGTGATGTTTCTGGCTTTACATTTGAAGTCATTTTTTCCTCATTTTTTGTCGCCTCAGTCAGCTTACTAGATGTAGGTCCAATGTCTTTTTTGGCAACCTTTCGAACTTGACGTTCTTCAAATGTCTTTTTCCTCTTTTGTGCTTGGTTTAATTTATCACTCCCTTGTGAAGTAGAAACAGCATCTTCGCTGCCACTCAACTTGTTAACATCTTTCAAAATATCTCTACTTTTAGTAGAGTCAGGAACACCTGGAATAAATCAACTGCACGTTGCACTACTGTATGTAACTATTTAACTAATGCATTTTAAGCATAATTAACCCAAAGATATTTGGCTATTACAAGAGAAAAAAATAGAATAAAATGTCTTTATTCATTCAATAAAAATACATATCCAATGTTACATACATGTACATATGTACATAGATACATACATATATATATATATATATATATATTATTTTTTTTTAAGAGATTATTAACCGAGAACGAGGTCTGTACGGGAAAATATCAGACCTCGGTCTGTACGGGAAAATATCAGACCGAGGTCTGATATTTTCCCGTACAGACCGAGTAAACGAGGTTAATAAAGCGTTTATTATATGGCTATTTCAATATTTAATTATTATTGTATCAAACTTAGTGTGAAAACCTTAGAAATTCACGCGAGCAAAATCAACATCCAGGACAGCGGTTCGGATACGGAAAAAGATGGACAGTGGTCCGGATATGCATTTTTACGGACCGTGCGATGACCAATATATATATATATATATATATATATATATATATATAAGTGAGTTTTGGTTCACGAAATGTTAGAGAGTGCTCAATACCATATATAGATAGAGCAAAATACAAAGTATGAAGTATAGTTTTACCTTAAAGTCTTCGCTACCAGAGGTTTCACCCTAAACGGGATCATCAGGTCGCCTGATGATCCCGTTTAGGGTGAAACCTCTGGTAGCGAAGACTTTAAGTCTTCACCGTTTAGGGTGAAACCTCTGGTAGCGAAGACTTTAAGTACTTTCGAATTCTCCCAACTCACTCGAGTGTTTGCATCAGGTTATATAAACACAGGGCATCCATTTTCTATTTCTTTTATGAAATAAGGCGAAAAAATGTGCCGTGACATCACAACTGTGTTTACATAGCCTGATATAAACACAGTAATTGACCAATCACAGCGTGCGTAAGATGCAACCTATTTTATAATTAAGAAATAGAAAATGGCCGCCCGTGTTTATATAGCCTGATGCAAACACGAGAGTGAGTTGGGAGAATTCGAAAGTTTATGTGAACCCGAGCCGTAGGCGAGGGTTTACATAAGTACTTTCGAATTCTCCCAACTCACTCGAGTGTTTGCATCAGGCTATATAAACACAGGGCATCCATTTTCTATTTCTTTTATGAAATAAGGCTAAAAAATGTGCCGTGACATCACAGCCGTGTTTACATAGCCTGATATAAACACGGTAACTGACCAATCACAGTGTGCGTAAGACGCAACCTATTTTATAAATATATTTCTAAAATTCATTAATAATTCATGAGGAAAACACAAAGAAAAATCATGAGCGTATCGGATCTATATATGTGATATAGACTCGCTCTAAGTTTCTCGCTGGTTTTTAACGGCTGAGATAAGCTTAATTTTCAAAACTACTACGCCAATGAACGTATGAAGTGATTCTTTTTAGAAGCCATTTAAAAACCTTGCAGTACGGGCTTTATCGGCTCTAAAACACTCGGCTATCGCCTCGTGTTTTATATCCGATAAAGCCCTCCTGCGCAGTTTATAAATATTACTTATAATCTATATATTAATAGCCATATATATATATAATCTATATATTAATAGCCGTGTCTGTCTGTCCACGGAAAAACTAGAAAATCACCAGGCCCAATCAAACTAAACCACTACCAAAACTAAGCCTAAAGTTCGACAGTGTGGAATGGGTGTGTGGCTTTTGAAAAGATTAGTGTTTTTACTTTCTAAAGAACCAAAATGTTCACCCATTGCTAACTTGGCAGCCATTTTGGATTATGACCACAGTAGCCCAATAATCACAACCATCGCCTTCGCTTTTTGCAGAGTGGAAAAAAAGTAATGCAACCATGAAAAATGACAGAAGAAGTTGCAGTAATGTTTCTTATGTTAATTTTCGAAAGGAAGAAAATACAAAATAACTGAATCAAACCCGAAGCTGTGTCACATGGCCCACATAGGGAGCCCGATCCAGTCACTTCAACAATCCTACTATATGTTGATCTTGCCGCTACCTGTGTCTCTAAACAAAGAGACCTTCCTAAAAACATGTTCTTTTTCAAGACCTTGAATTTTTCATGGATATATATATATATATATATATTTGCGTTCTATTTTTTTAAGGAACACCTTGATTGAACAGACAGGATGAATATATAAACAGAGAAAATGAAACCTTCCAACGTCGTACCCAGGGTCTTCTATACTTTCAAAATGGTGAGAGGAGAAGAACCTGGCAAAGGCTGGTCACATGATTCCAAAATACTTCAAGATTCTTGGAGTATTTGGTCACGTGAATAATTTGAACATAGCCCATCCTCAGGGGGGGGGGGAGTGGTTGCAACCAGAGGGTTGCAACAATCTACATTAAGAACCAAATCATGTCTTGTGTTAACAGTAAATTCAAATGGTAAATCAGAATTTAAAGTATTGATGAACATTTATTTGTGATATATTTCAAAAAAACTACACTGATTTATGATATTTGCTGGATATTTCCATCCCACCATTTTGAGAAGGCCCTAGGTACAAGGTTGAGTTTGATGGTCTGGAGGCATGCTCCCCTGGAAAACTTTGAAGTCTCAAACTTTCTACAATGCCATTTCCTTAAATCTCAGAAACAACTAGACACATATTCTTCAGGAAAATTCAATTAGCTATCATCATGGAAATAGCCTAAGTTTTGCAGAACAAAACATGGCGATGTTAAAATATCTTCAATTTTGCTAATTATCAATTATTGGATGAGTCTGAGCAAAATATCATGATCTATCAGTGGCGAGCTAACAGTTATTTCCCGATGCTGAAGGCAGAGGCAAATAACTGGTAGGCGAGACACTGACAAATCTTGATATTTTGCGATAGACAAGTTCAAGAATTGTTTTATTATTCATTCATAAAATAGTTAAAAATTGAAATGCCTGAAGTTAGAGATTACCATTCTTCTCTCTGTCTTCAGCATTCTAAAATCTTCGTAAAACTTACTTTTTGTTGGCACGAGGCTTGCTGTTTATCTCACTAAATCTTCCTTTTAACAATTTCTTTTCTGAAGTATATTGTCGTTATGGATGCTTCCAAATACTCTCAATTACTTCCTTGGACAGCTGAGGAAAACTAGCCACTGATACCACCATGTTTACGAAAATTATTTGCAGTCAGCAGTGCTATCGCCATTGCACATGCTCCAAAAATTATTCGCAGCAGAAAATTGTTTTGCACTCAGTTATTTGTATAGGTAATAGCATGGTTTCGAGTGCAATTTGGAAAAAAACATGCACAAGTGAGTTTTTCAAATACTGTCAAAATAGCACGAGTCCGAAGGACGAGTGCTATTTGAAGTATTTGAAAAACTCATGAGTGCATGTTTTTCCAAATTGCACGAGAAACCATGCTATTACTTATTAATAATATACATGAAAAAATGTTCAAAATCTTGGCCGCCATCTTTGTTTGTTTTGTGTCGGTAAAAATCCGCTGTACAATCAATTTGATTGGTTTAGTGATTTTTGCACACGAGTGCGTGTTTTTCCAAAATTGCACTCAAAACCATGCTATTACTTATTAATAATATACATGAAATGTTAGACAAATGTTCCTCTGGCTACAAAGTTTACATACCACTCATTGCTCCACTTCTCGAAGCATAAATGGTTAAAAACTGCTTTGCTTTGTTCACTAAATGCGTAGAACGTTTTACTCATAACATCTAACCTCTTCTATAGTCTTCTTGCAGGAGCTTTAATGACAATATTAAAGCAAAATTCACTCTGTATTTCATCGAAATGTTCTTTGATAACTCTATGTTTGGGTCACCATATTGGATTTTCCCATGAGGAAAAACCATCCTTCAAAATCCACATAAGCATTTCATTGGCTTTCCAGTAGTTTCTGGTTGTTTATTAGCCAATCAGAATGGTTAATACTCTGGTTAATGCACTGTATTACACCTTTTCTGCACTGTATTACATTAGAATTGCACTCCCCTCGACCAATCACGATGCAGTAATTTTGTCATGTATATTATTAGCAGGTGAATTAACCAATTAGAATGTGAGATAGAGACAAAATGAATGATAACATTAATTCTCCCCCCCCCCCCCCCCCACTTCTCAACTCAAAGCAGTCATGGTGACAAGAGTGTGTGTGTGTGTGTGGGGGGGGGGGGGGGGGGGGGGGGGAGAGAGGGCAGAACCAATGATACCCACATACAACTTGTTTGACAACATTCTTTTATATGTTGCAGTTTGATGGAAATTTGTTGCACAGTAAGTAGACTAATGTCTATGTACAACTCATTATAAATTAATGCAACTATAAAAAGTTTCAAATTAAATATAACAAATTATCCTGCAAATAAGGTTGAAAAAATTCGTTGCCCATACTAATACCTAGCTCACTTTAAATATTATAATTCAAGTACCTTTATTCCGTTTCACAGCCACAGTTTTATTTCGTCTTGAATTTTTTTTCTTATCAGCTTTTTTCACTTCCACAGAAGTTTTTTTAGATTCTTCTTGAACTTTGCTGCATTGCCTTTTTAGTCTTCTCCCCATAGTGAAAGATGTTACAAATATGAGTACTCAAAAACCGTTACAAATCAATCCTTGACCCCAAGATATGGCAAAAGAAGCTACAGCACAATAAACTTCGTCTTGAAGCAGCAAAGTGAACGGTACACTGTGTTGTCGACAGCACTAGATTTGAGACAGTTTATTAAGGATTCTCTCCCGTTTCAAATATTCTTTCACGTGATTAAATACGAAGGAATCCAAGTTCTATCACACAGTTGACGCAAGAAAGTACTCATGACTATGAAACGTGCTAATAAATTACGTTAAATGACAGTTCTATAGTGGATGGCCTTGTGTGGATGGGCCGCCATTTTGTACCACGTGAAGCAGACGCACGCGCGCGAATTAATTTTATCAATGCCGCGAAATTATCTCGCAAAAAAAAACGGGGGAGGGGGGAGAGAAACAAAACTTTTTTGGGGTGGGGCCTACATGTTGACCAGGGGAGGGAAGATTGGAAAATTTACTTATAGTGTCAGGGGGAATTATGAGTTTTGTAATACAGGGGTCAAAGGCTATTTTCACGATTTTTTCAGAGAAAAAATTGGGGGAAATGACACTCTTGTTCTGACCTGGGTCACTGGGAGCCATAGGTTTTTTCAACGCTCATGAGGGATGGGAGCCATAGGTTTTTTCAACGCTCATGAGGGATGGGAGCCATAGGTTTTTTCAACGCTCATGAGGGATAACCAGGGCAGGGCCTCATACAACACGAGGCTTCTGGGATATAAAAATTTCAAATCCAGCTCAGCACTGCAAGTTAAAATATGATAGCACCCTCAAAATGATTTTGCCCCAGGGCACACAAAGCCAGATTGTGAAGTGTGAGTGATCAGTAAGGGATGTTACAGGGACAGGGGAGCCAAAATCAAAATAAATTTTTAGGGGGGTCCAGGGGCATGGTCAGTTGTACTGAGAGAATGTTTAAAAATAGCCTGGAAAATTACTTTTTTCTTAAACAGGGGGGTGGGCACTTGCTCAAAGATGGGTGCTTAGCCAGTCAACTACAGTAATACTGTATCATGAATACTAATCAGTTGAATAAATGATTTAACGCATCTGTTGGAAAAATGAAATGTGGCTGTATCAGGAGATAAATTATGTATACTGTATATTATGCCTGGTTTAGGTCAAACTCTTTGAGATTTCAAACCGGTTGGAAGATCAGTGTCACCACTGGGTCTCTCCTGAAGAACCACCTCATTCGATTGACTCGACTCAGCATTATGTTCATGTGTAAAAAACTCGTATATATCCCATGAATTCATAACAATAAGAATAATATTCTTAGCCAAAAACACTGAAACATCTTGCTCGTATTTTGCCCACAAAAGCACCCTGATGATAAAAAATGGCACATTGACCAGACAGATGTAGCAAAAATGATACAAAACTTTTGAAGGGATTGGGGTTGTTTTCCGTCCAGAAAGCTTGCCCTGTTTCAGCTCGTGCAGAGCCAGGGCTGGTAAAAACACGTTGATACAAGCAAACGCAATTATACTGTTCTGAAAACTGTCAGGAAGTTGAACAACCTCTGGTTCCTCGAATAATATTTGTAATATTTCAATGCCGTCTATTAGATCGATAGTCACACCACCGGTCAAACGCTCTATGTAGTATTTTCTGGCAGAATTCGGAGCCGCATCGTGGTGGGCATGAACTAGTAAGAGAAACAGCATCGGTGTTAAAGTCAACGAGCATTTCAGCATGTTCTGGCCAAAAAACGTCGAAGTGGTGTCGTCGAGCTCATGGGCAAAGCTTTTAAAAATCAGAGATATTTCGATAGTGTAGCCAACAGCGTAGACCAGCCAAGCGAGATAAGCTACTCGTAATTCGTCTGGTCCTGTATTTGGCGTGTTTTCGACATTATAGGTTTTCCTACGGAATTGTTTAAATGCGGTATACAAGGCGAAAACCCAAAGGGAAATGACAACGATGTCGATGGCGATGAATCCTATCCACGCCAGAGAGTTGTTCTCGATCAGATAGTAATCCAGGATACAGCTTTGAAGCAATAAAAGGAGAACGCAAAGGACTTTTGAGATGTTTTCAGCGTTCAGTCTTTGTTGGCAAGCCATTTGTGTAGGGTTTGTTGAGCTATTTCCGAGAACTGAAACAATTAATTCTTTCAGTTTCGGATTTGTTATTGTCGTCGGCCATATTGATATTTGATTTTAAATTTGCTCATTTTGCCGGATTAGTTCCCAGTCTTCTAACCTTCTCAAGAAGTTATCGCCCTTGGAGGGGCCTGTTCACATGAGACCGTTATCTCGGAGGGGTGGGGGAGAGTAGTAGGAATAACTCGGGGGCTAGGGTCAAAGTTGGCCACTTGACCTGTTTCACATGATAAAACACAACTATACCAATTAGTTATCCCTGGCCCCTGAGAAAACCCTAGTTTCATGTGAACGCTTCACCCCGAGCATAGTCAATCGAGATATTGTCTGGAAACTCGGCAAACTTCAAAGCGCATATAATGAGCTGGGATTTTATGTTGAACCGTACCTTACACACATCCTTTGTTTTAGGTTTATTAATATTTAAATAGCACAGTTGAGTGATTGAACTGAAACGTTGCTATTGAACAATTCGTTCATTATACTAAAATACAATGTGTTCAGTGACCGTGCACCGTGCACAAAGATGCATAAAGGCGAACAAAAAGATAGACCAAAGACTTTAGCTGAGTTTCTCAAACTCATTAATAATTCATGAACCAAAAACAAAAGAAATCAATGTTTAATTAGTGTTTTGAAACCGGAGGAAGATCCATCTAGCTGATCACGTGATGACGTTTTGAAATATTTCAAAGTCCTAGGACTTTCAAAGTCCTAGGACTTTGAAATATAGTCCTAGGACTTTGAAATCCCGGTAAAGTCCTCCGTCTCGTATTTGAACTATTACTTCCAGACCATATCTCGATTGACTATGCCCCGAGTTATCCCAAGTAACAATAGAGCTATACCACATCACATGCACGAGTTTTGATACCCAATGAAAACCTGTGGGAAACTTCCTAGTGAACTGGATCACATTTCTTAATCTGCATATTGAAATCAATGAAGAAAACACCGCAAATCGCAATGCGAATACTCGTTTGAGAAGCAAGATCAAACACTCGTTTATCGTGTTTCATCACGGGACTCCATACACTCGAAAACAATAAAAACCTCGGGGTTACGCCCTCGGTTTTCATTTCTTTTCTCGTGTTTGGAACCCCCGATGAAACACTCAAACTCGTGTTTGATCTATTACATGAATGTTTTGTGTGACACTAAGAAACACAGCGCGAGATATATTTTATAAATTAAAACGGGGAAAAAATAGTTTATTACGTAAGGTCGCACGTTAATTCACATGTTAATAGAGTTATTTAATTCTTTGAAAGTTTTCATGGCGATAATATAATATAAGATAAGTTTTGTGGAAACACCACGTATAATTTTTTTTGCTAAGCTTTTATCAATTGCTTAGTTTATAAATGACGCGAGCCAACGAGCTTGTTATTATTGCTCTGATGAAGGCCTGAGTCAAGTGGTGTTTCCACAAAACTTATCTATATTGTAAATGAGTTTTATTCGTAATTCGACAGCATATACAGTATTCGAGTTTACGTAAAAAAATTAGGTTTGTCAAAGTAACATCTTTTGCAGTTTTTCGTCTCTTTGCTTCGTTGTTTGATATGCAAAGTAATACCATGATCGCCTCGGATTCTTTTGTTCTCCGAGGGAATGTAAACCTCGTATTTCCCTCATTGCTCATGCAAGAGGGAAATTTATCCTTTGTCTTCTAATTTTCCCGTGCATGTTGATGAGGGAAAATTAGAAGACAAAGAAATCTTTTGTCTTCTTCTAAATTTCCCACTTGCATATATTTTCCCTCATCAACATGCACGGGAAAATTAGATGCAACTTCTCTGACAACCGTGTAAATTTCCTGTCGGTAAGATTCTCAAAGTTTTCCTCGGCGATCATAATATTACAAACTAATAACATGACTTTTCGGGAAATTAGCGATTAAATTTCCCCTTTGCCTCTTTCACTCGGCGCCGGGGAAATTTAATCGCAAATTTCCCTCAAGTCATGTTATTACTTATAATAATCATCTTGACGTCACAGGTGCATAATGACTTACCTCTCAAACAAACTGAAATATCTGAAAAATAAAGCAAGGAAATAAAAAACTGCAAAAGATGTTACTTTGTCATCTTAAGTGCTCTTTCAAAGCTTAATTTTCGTGTCGTAACCACTTAATGATTAGTGGCCACTATCAATGGAAAAACCCAGTCGATATATGATACAGCTAAGATATATCTGTATCATTTAACAGCGTGTTAAGGCCTATCTACATGATACGATTGTTGTATACGATTGTCATTCTGGCGTATGGAATTTTGTGTACGTGACACAATTCTTGTTCATGATTCGATGGTGAATGTCGAAAAAAAACACGTCGTTTACACGATTGGCGCTGAATCACATACATCACGATGACAATCGTATCCGACAATCGTACCGTGTAGAAAGGCCTTTAGGGGTGTTTGTTTACATGAGGTCAGCCTGAACTCGGACGGCCTGAATTTTGCATTTAGGTGTTTGTTTACACGAGGCCAGCCTTGAAACTATATAGGATTGGTTTCGCTGTTACTTCAAGATTTGTGTCAATTGCCTTGGAGAATCATTATTTTATGTGGATTTAATACCTATCTCATTTAAAACAACGTATTAAGTTTCAGAGGTGAAAGTGCTTCAGTTCGGTGTAGCAGGCGACCTGAGACCCGAAATCAGTCCGGCCTGAGTTCGGACCGGCCTCGTGTAAACACCCCTTTAAAGTCTGACGCGGTCAAATCAATCTCGTTCCCACAGCCCACGTTCCCCACCCGGGAAACGAGAGACTCTGGGATAATCCGTTTCAAATCACAGGATTCTTCTTATTCCAGTTGAGGTACGCATGCGTAAATATCGGAGCGGAATCTGGATAGTATGTTCTCCTTGTTTGACTTCTCCCCAAACAAGTTAATGGGGTTGCTGGCGAAGCTCGAATTACAGCATCTACACACATACGGCGAAGATATCGATCGCAGCAACGTCTTCACTGGAGTCTTGTCGTCCGACATCTTTGTTATTTTGGTTTTATTAATTCTACTTCCGGTCACTTCAGACCAACTCATGCTCACTATTCAGTTCAGCCAATAACGTAACGATTTGAAACGGATTATCCCAGAGTCTCTCGTTTCCCGGATGGGGAACGTGGGCTCTGGGAACGAGATTGCGGTCAAATGTGAACGGTATGTCGTTCCTCTCACAAGGGTAGGTTACAGATATGATAGCTGCATCAGATATGATACTGCACTGTATCAGGGTTCGCTAGATTATTCTCAACAAACTTGATATCATGTTTGTTACAGATTGTGCATTCTTACGTCCATCTGATCTCATACCAGTACTTGAGAGGATATCATGCCAGTTAGGTTCCAATAATCTTGCTGTATACTTGACAGAGCAGATGTTTTTCCAGTAATCGTGGTGTATATGTATGTCTGTTTTTGGTGTTTTACCACAACTGAGAGTCGCGAACTTCTCCGATAATCTGTCCTGCCCTTTGAAGAGCCTGGAATAGAAATTTGAAACAGAGAAGAGAGAGAGATTTTATTTATGCTCGAAATTTCATCAAAATTACATTTGGTTTACATGAGAGCCGAGATTTCAACATTATTAAAAAGATAATTCACTATAGATATAGATATAGATATATATATATATTTTTTTTTTGTTATTTTACAACCTGATTAAAAAAATACCGAGTAATTAAAGAGGATCCGAGGATATTATACTATTTTTGAAGGAATACAGCGTGATTTTAGATTTAAAGGACATTGGCAACAAAAATTAAGTTTGTCTAATTTGAAAGAACTCATAAAATTGTAATAGAAGATCCTTTACAACTTTTTCGTATCTTTCTTCGTTTTCAAGATATTTCAATTTGTTTGATATGTAAATGAGATGGTCTCTGACGTCAGGAGTGGGGTAAAATATTTTCATACAGAGCAAAACCAGTTATATCTCTAAGTTTGTTCAGCGAAATCATTTGCAACTGTGCACATAAAAACTCCTTGCGACGCTGAACATTTCATGTTAGATATGTGAGTGATTTTGCTCTATATGAAAATATTTTACCCCACTCCTGACGTCAGAGACCATCTCATTTACATATCAAACAAATTGAAATATCTTATTTTTATTGCCAATCTCCTTTAAAGGGTATTGGCAACAAAAATGAAGTTTGTCTAATTTGAGAGAACTCATAAAATTGTATAAGAAGATCTTTTACAACTTTTTCGTATCTTTCTTCGCTTTCAAGATATTTCAATTTGTTTGATATGTAAATGAGATGGTCTCTGACGTCAGGAGCAGGGTACAGTATTTTCACAAGTAGCAAAATCAGTTATATCTCTAAATTTGTTCAACGAAATCACTTGAAACTGTGCACACAAAAAAAACGCCTTGGGACACTGAACATTTCATAATTGATGTTGCTTTGTGTAAAAATACTGTACCCTGCTCCTGACGTCAGAGACCATTCATTTACATATTAAACAAATTGAGATATCTTGCAAACGAAGAAAGACACGAAAAAGTTGTAAAAGATTTTCTATTACAATATCACGAGTTCTTTCAAATTAAACAAATTTAACTTTTATTGCTAATACCCTTTAAAGTGCCTATGAAACGAAAATTAAGTTTGTCTTATTTAAAAGAACATTAAGATAACAAAGTAACATATTTTTCAGTTTTTGGTTTCCTTGCTTCATTTTTGAGATATTTCAGTTTGTTTGATATGTAAATTTAACTTATAAGATAACTTTACGTCACTCTTTGCATAATAACTTATGGCAAAATATTACATATCTCTGTTATTGTCAAACAAAAACACTTAAAATTTACAGACTCTGTTGTAGGAGAAACCCTCGCATATGGACCCTAATTCGCTAAGAGCTTTTGTTCGATAATAACAAAGATATAGAACACTTTGCGATAAGTTATGCAAACTGTGACGTAAAGTTATCTTATAAATCAAATTTGCATATCAAACAAACTGAAATATCTCAAGAACGAAGGAAACGGTATTGTCATTTTAAGAGTTCTTTCAAATAAGACAAACTTAATTTTCGTTTCATAAGCACTTCATGCAGTGATCTTTAACGCTTTCCGTACAAAGCACGTGCTTTAGTATTTTACTTTGACTAACGCCAGACGATTTTACTCATCAATAGGGAAACCTATGGTACTCTAAGGGTTAACAACTAATACCTTTAGCATTTCAGCAGCCTCCTGTCTTCGCCTGTTTATGTCGTCGGACTCTTCAAGAAGGCTATTGAACTCTTCAGTCTTTAAAAAAAGAAACGAAAGACGTAATGAGTCAGAGAGCATGCATGTAGCAGTTAATGTACGTGATAAACGTATCTATTTCCCAGTAAAAGTACATCAATGAATGAATGAACGAACGAACGAACGAACGAACGAACGAACGAACGAACGAACGAACGAACGAACGAACGAACGAACAAACAAACAAACGAACGAACGATAAAGGATAAAAGGATAAAGGACTGGGGGCTAATCATCCTTACTCGCAGCCAGCGAGGCATATCAATCGCTCCCAATCTCGTTCCCAGAGCCCACGTTCCCCACCCGGGAAACGAGAGACTCTGGGATAATCCGTTTCACATCGATATTTCATTGGCTGATGAACACAGTGAACTCTATATAACTCTTCTTCCGGATAACAAGAATCCTGTGATGGCGTGAACGGATTATCCCAGAGTCTCTCGTTTTCCGCCCGCTGGGTAAGGGGAACGTGGGCTCTGGGAACGAGATTGAGGCGCTCCAGGCAGCCGCCATACGACACAGTTCAGACCACTGATCACAACTAAGATGTTAGGTGTTGATTTTATGGAGGGAGGAAAACCGGAGAACCCGGCGAAAAACCCTCGAAGCACACGAGAGATCAACTACAACTCTACTCACGTAAGTTCAAAGCTCGATAACGGGGTGATTCCCAAGCGGTCATCAATCCAAGTACTAACCCCGTCTAACCGGGCTTAAATTTTTGGTGAGAGGCAAATGAATGAATGGAATGAATGAATGAATGAATGAATGAATGAATGAATGAATGAATGAATGAATGAATGAATGAATGAATGAATGAATGAATGAATGAATGAATGAATGAATGAATGTATCAGTATTTACTTAGTAAATCACAAACCTTGTACAGTTTTTCTACAAGTTCACTTTGAATCCTCTCTTTCACATAGTTTACGAGAAAACACATGACGGACTTTGGAATACTATAAAACACAGAGGTAAATAGATCATTGCGCTTTTTCTTCACCAAGCTAAACACTCTACATCGTCACGTTTACTATATATTTATTTGACATAGTTTAACGCTACTCTGGTTTAAAAGTTTTGAACGTAGCTTAAAAAGTTACTGTTCATGAACCAACGTTTCGACATTACTCTCATCTAATGTCTTCATCAGAGGTGATCGTTTTGAAGACAGGACCTCCATATTTATAGATCGTTTAGTGGTGCACCGAAAGAATGAAATAGCGGCCATATTGGTGTACCATCTTTACCCTATGGGAATTCAGCTCTATTCTTATTCAAATAGCTTGTATTGTTTCACCACCCCCAATGGGGCAACTGACCACGTGAGTGAAAACGATCCATACACGATCGGAAATTGCGGCTGTCGACTGGGACCTAATCCAGGCTGATCTGTTTTAGCTACGCATGCGTAGAACGAATATCTTGCGTAAAAGGCTGTAAGGAGCGAAGGAGCGTTGTGGTACATGTGGGTTCATACGATAAAATTAGGAAGATAAAGGAAAATAATGGATCCGTTGAAGAGGATACTAGGGATATTGTAGGATATCAAGCATTTCATGACTTGAAATCAAATATGGCGGGAAAATTAGACGAAGAACAAGGCGCGATCTAGTATCGTAAACTTCCATGTTAAATGACTAAAATCTGTTGTTTGTTGGCCGTTTACTACCCCCAAAAGAAGTCGAGTTGTTTTTTTGGCAGATGTGTGTACTCAATTGAATTTGAAAACGGATTTTAAAGTTCGAATCAGTGGTGGAAATTATACTTGACGACTGCCGAAGTGACGAGTTAACATAAAACAAACCCAATCAATTATGGAGGGTGAATAAAGATCTCAACTATCAGATAACTTTGATTGATTCTTTCTTTGTCTTGATTTTGTTTTTGGCTATATATGGACAGTTCACTTGTTATTGTTTTACGTGTGTGTGTGTTTAGAATTTAGTAAATTTCATCAAGCTTTGGCCGACAACTCACGTGAGCCAGCACGCACGTGGCCTGCGAACTGCCCCATGAAAGTGGCCGATTTTCTATGCGATTCTCGATCGTGCTCTCATAAGTGAAATAAAAGTAGTGTGCTGCACAGGTAGTGTTGAGACAACAATCGAAATATAGTAAGGTTAGATATACTGCCGAAACAAAAGTTTCTCTCTGACGAAGGGCCTTCGCTCGAAACGTTAGACTCCTACGTTCTCTGTTTCTGCAGTATATCTATTAACCTTACTCTCATAAAACTGATGATGCCGTTATCTATCAACTAGATGCAAATAAGCTTTTGGTAATAGACCGCTGTCGTCAGGATTTAATGGAGCGTGGGCGCTATTAGATAGATAGATAGATAGATAGATAGATAGATAGATAGATAGATAGATAGATAGATAGATAGATAGATAGATAGATAGATAGATAGATAGATAGATAGATAGATAGATAGATAGATAGATAGATAGATAGATAGATAGATAGATAGATAGATAGATAGATAGATAGATAGATAGATAGATAGATAGATAGATAGATAGATAGATAGATAGATAGATAGATAGATAGATAGATAGATAGATAGACAGATAGACAGATAGACAGATAGACAGATAGACAGATAGACAGATAGACAGATAGACAGATAGACAGATAGACAGATAGACAGATAGACAGATAGACAGATAGACAGATAGACAGATAGACAGATAGACAGAGAGAGAGAGAGAGAGAGAGAGAGAGAGAGAGAGAGAGAGAGAGAGAGAGAGAGAGAGAGAGAGAGAGAGAGAGAGAGAGAGAGAGAGAGAGAGAGAGAGACTTTATTTAAACTCGGAATCTTAATCAATTTACAAAATTGCTTTTCGTAAGAGCCGATAAAAGAAGAGTAATTACTTATTACATATATACAAAATATTTACATTATATTACAATTTCAAATGAAATTCAAATTAATTCAAATTAATTTGGAACTGAGGTGTTGGTTGAGGTTTGACTTGCCAAATAGACAGATAGACAGATAGACAGATAGACAGATAGACAGATAGACAGATAGACAGATAGACAGATAGACAGACAGACAGACAGACAGACAGACAGACAGACAGACAGACAGACAGACAGACAGACAGACAGACAGACAGACAGACAGACAGACAGACAGACAGACAGACAGACAGACAGACAGACAGACAGACAGACAGACAGACAGACAGACAGACAGACAGACAGACAGACAGACAGACAGACAGATAGACAGATAGACAGATAGACAGATAGACAGATAGACAGATAGACAGATAGACAGATAGACAGATAGACAGATAGACAGATAGACAGATAGACAGATAGACAGATAGACAGATAGACAGATAGACAGATAGACAGATAGACAGATAGACAGATAGACAGATAGACAGATAGATAGATAGATAGATAGATAGATAGATAGATAGATAGATAGATAGATAGATAGATAGATAGATAGATAGATAGATAGATAGATAGATAGATAGATAGATAGATAGATAGATAGATAGATAGATAGATAGATAGATAGATAGATAGATAGATAGTTTATTAAAAAATACACAGATCACACTTCCACTACCGCTACCGCTACCGTAAATGTGATTAAGCTGGTGTAATGTTCGTTTTTTCGTCCTGTAGTCGTAGTTGGTTTTAATCCTAGTACCGTAAAACGCTTTCTTTTTGCGCTAGGTTTGAGACCTGCGACCATTACTGACGTAAAAACAATATTTGACATGCTTAATTACATTTACGGTAGCGGTAGCGGTAGTGGACGTGTGATCTGAACCTCGCTATTATTAATATGCCAAGGCCCCATACATATTGTTGGTAATAATTTCTTAATCATCCCACGCAATATCATGAAAACAGCCTTTTAACGAGATCATTATAACGTGGCAAAGAAAAGAAAAGTGGTATATAAAATGTCCAAATCAAATTGACTTATTCTTCTGCTCGAAGAACGTATGCACAAAAGGTCACCCAGTAAAGTTTTTAAATTTCCATCTGCTTATGACTTTAATAACTTACTTGTCTTGGATATTCTTCCTTACGATATTAAAATAAGATTTTATAAGTTTTTCTGCAAGAAAAAAAGTTCACACAACGTGTCATAATAATTTGTTGTGTGATGTAATAATTTATTCTGAAGCCTGGCACACACCGATAAAATCGGCCGACTAAAATCGTAGTGTGTGCGCCCAGCTTTAACTTAAGCCTGGCGCACACGCTACGATTTTAGTCGGCCGATTTTATCGGCTGGTCAACCGATAAAAATCGGTGTTTACCAAACAAGTGTGTCATTTACATATCTCAAATCATTAATAATTCATGAGGAAAACACAAAGGAAATCAGTACCGTGTCTGTGGTTTGGATATTGGAGGAAGAAATTACATAAATTAAGCAAACTTTCATCTTGATTTTCTCTTAAAGTACTGATTTGTTTGAGATGCTATATCATACACTCGGAGGAGTGTTTCATCAGGATATCCAAACACCAAGATGTTTGTTGAAAACCGAGGTGTTTGGATATCCTGATGAAACACTCCTCCTCGTGTATGATATAGCATCTCAAACAAATCAGTACTTTAAGAGAAAATCAAGATTAAAGTTTGCTTAATTTATGTAATTTCTTCCTCCGATATCCAAACCACAGACACGGTACTGATTTCCTTTGTGTGTTTTCTTCATGAATTATTAATGAGTTTGAGATATATTACGTAAAAGCTCACATCTTTAGCAACTGGAGCCACCATTTTTACGATCATCAAACCAAATAACTTCAGGAAGGATAATGAGTGATCAGTGAACGATAAAAAATTGTTAATCGCCACACATGGCATGATGCGATATTTTGACCGATTTTCATCGGACAATAACAAGCCAGTTTGATATTGTCCGATAAAAATCGGCCGATGAAAATTGCTCAGTAATGACACCGCACACGTAACGATTTTAGTCAAAAGCCCAAAATTTAGTTGGCAGATAAAAATCGACAGACTAAAATCGTAGCGTGTGCTCCAGGCTTTATAAAATGATGAAAGCCGAACTCATCAATATATTAATTCTTTGAAAGTTTGATTTTGAAATTTTTGCTCTGATAAAGTCCTGAGTCAACAGGTCGAAAGCTCAGTAATAAATATTGTGAAATTCATGAATAATTAATGAGGTTAAGAAGCAATCAAAACGTCGCATTCAAGTCACATGTATACGTCTGTACATCCCAATAAAGATAATCTTTTGGACAAAGTGATCTGTATCAAAAGTTAAGAATACTAATTAGCCTTCTTGATGATCTTTATCAAAAGTTATGAATACTAATTAGCTTCATTCTATTGTTTCATTTCACAAGTACGATAATGCATTCGCGGCCGATCTGTATGGGGATATACAAGGCGAGCCGAAGTAAATCTCCATACAGATCGGCCGCGAATGCTTTATCTATTACATAAAATCGTGGTGATACCACAAATTCTCGCTTATATATGATTAATATATATTTACTACAAAAATACTTACGAACTAACGCCGAATCCATTTGCTCTCGTGAGGACAATTCCCTTTGAGATTTATAAGAACTATTGATCATATTCTAAAAATATAAATTCACCAACCTATTATCAAATATCAAATCACTCATATAGGTTGTTCATAGTCAGTAAAATACTTAAAGCCCTAATCAAACGAGAACGCAAATCATCGCAAGTTGGCAGTCACGCTATCTATATATATTATAGTCCCGAAAATATTATGTACCGTGACAAAGTTAAAACTTGTTTAAAACACTCATGAAACTTTTATTTTGTTAATTTGGGTGTTCGAACGACCGCCACAGAAATTTCTGACTGCCAACTTGCGATGACTTGCGTTCTCGTTTGATCTGGGCTTATATATACAGTTGAGTTGTTATTTATAAATTATAACAAAAAATGCAGACAAATGTATACTTGTATATAGTGAAATAAAAGTAGTGTGCTGCGTAGCCATTGTTGGAATACAGATCGAAATATAGTAAGGTTCGAGCACTGCTGAAATTATTGAACGTAGTTTCTAACGTTTCGAGCGAAGGCCCTTCGCTCAACTCCACCTGACCCTAGACACCTCAGTCTGGATATTCTCTGGATAAGTCAGGTATTCAACATTGTCATACCTCACTTAAGCTGGTACTTGATGGTCCATCCACCTGGCTCGTGCCTTGACCACTTGTTTTTGTTTCTCTTTTCAAACCTGGTACCCAGGACATAAAGCCGGAGTTCGAGTGTTCTGTGGGGTTTTGACTAGAACCTGGGTTAGGATTGCTCGTAGAGACTTCAGAAGACACAGGCCTCTGATCCTAGGTTAGATATATCAATGCAGAGTTAAATCACAAGTACGCACTGCGTACACACCTAAAAACACACAGTCTGATCAGCTCTGATATCAGATCTGTTCAGAGAAATGTAGCGACCCTTGATACAGCCTGACAGCTACAGAATGTACCAGCGCTGATGTATAAACATTTAGTAGGAATTTCTAAAAGACTGCGACAGCTCCGTAGACAACATACCTGTTCAGTCTGTTATATACAGCACTGACCGTGTCAGTCTGATACAGTTTGACAGAATCTGTTCTGAACAGTCTGTTGTAGCTGCAGCTATGATACAGATATGATATCATAGGTGTATCATTGCTGATACTGCAACAGGCTGTATCAGGGGTCGCTACATTTTTCTGAACAGATCTGACATCATTCTGCATCAGGTCTGACACAGAGCGTGCGTTTTTGCGTGTGTACATGCGTCTACATGTTTAAAGGTGCTGCGTGTTACAGGGTGCAATTTTTTCGTGAAACTGCGATAGTTTGTTAACCAAAGGAAGCGAGACAAGTTTCACGATTAATGTTACACGGTACAGATGTGTATGGTCGTGAAATTTGTCACACAACGGCGTTGGGTGTACGACGCTGACATAATCGTATGCTTCTCGACAGCTGCGCAAAACCCGTAAGACCTTGAGGACGAGCTTACTGGTACTTGTCATATCACGCGTCTGGGCGACCTGTGCTTGACGAAACACAGTCAGGCACATAATAGATGAAACATCCATACGGCTGACATAGCGCTACAAATGGTTGTATAAACGCAATCTGTAGACGCAAAAGCGCACCTAAATTTTATATCCTATATTGTCAACCACAAAACGTGTTTAGTATCCAATACTGTAGTCCCTTTCACAGCCGTTTTTTCAATTCCCCCCTCCCCCTCCCCCACACCCACGCGCGCTTACTGCCGTAATACATTCTATTCCAATAAATCAGTTTGTAATCTCGTCTGTTTGTAATTTCATCTGCGCATCAAAAGATGCGTTCTACATCGGGATAAAACTTATTTCAATTCACAACATCAGGCTGAAGAATTCAGTATAACGAATTTGGAAGTGTAAATGCTACTGTATAATGAATCATGTAGCCTCAGCCTGCTGTTATATGGGTTGAAATATTATACGTTTTATCCCGACGCCGACGCAGAAACGCGTCATTTTGATGCGCAGTCGACACTACGAACTGTCTTATTTTGATGAGTATAGTTGTGATTTTTAAGAAAAAGATAATCCCAATAATATACCTCTAAATTCATCGCCATTTGATGTCGGTTTCTTGCAGAAGCTTGCTCCTTTAAAAAAAAAAACAGAAGACGACCAAGCAGTAAGTAACTCTCTTTTTAAGGTGAGGTAATACGGGTAACATTTTTCATCAACTTTCAACGCAACTTTGTGAAAAGCGTTGTTGCACGTATTACCACCTACCTTAAACATTGTCACGCAACAATGCTTTTGTGGCAAGTTGAAAAAAATTGTTGAAAAAAGTGCATGCAACGCAACAATGTTGCGGCAATTTGTTGCTCGTATTACTTCACTTTTAATTAAGTGATATTTTTATTTCGAAATTCAAGTACTATGTGGTACACTCTTGTATACTGGCGTTCATCTACTTAACAGTTAGCCTGCGTGCAGACGCCCGATTTTCCCTCCTTGGAAGGAGAATCGGACCAGGCGTCTTCACGCAGCTGGCTACTTACCTGTTCGTGTTTGACTATATCCGAGATGACGGCGGCACTATCAGTAAAGTCTGGATGGTTAGTATTTATATAAGCTAGCTCAATTTTCACCAGGTTCTCAACCTAGACAAAAACAAAGAATTAGCATACATGACATTATTATCCAATCATGAATAAATTACGAAGAAAATTCAGAAGAAATAAAGGTTTAATCAAGTGCTGTAAATCTATCTACTATCTACTGCATACTCTATATACTATATATATAATATTACTATTACCATTTCGTTTGTTGGTTTGAGTCTCTTGTAAAGAACATCTGATACTACTTCAACTATCCTATCGTGTAATGCTGGGAACCTTTTAATTTCTAGGACCTAAAAACACGAAGAAGAAAAATTACTATCCAGTATAAATAAAATTAGTTTAGTTTATTCTGGTTTCCTCCTGTAGTATAAACACTCGACCAATGAGGTACGATCCTTATTTTAGAGAAGTAAGTTTAGAGAACAGTTTAGATCAATCTCGTTCCCAGAGCCCACGTTCCCCACCCAGGAAACGAGAGACTCTGGGATAATCCGTTTGAAATCACAGGATTCTTGTTATTCCGGTTGAGGTACGCATGCGTAAATATCCCAGCGGAATCTGGATAGTATGTTCTCCTTGTTCGACTTTTCCCCAAACAAGTCAATGGGATTGCTGGCGAAGCTCGAATTACAGCATCTACACACATACGGCGAAGATATCGATCGCGGCAACGTCTTCACTGGAGTCTTGTCGTCCGACATCTTTGTTATTTTGGTTTTATTAATTCTACTTCCGGTCACTTCAGACCAACTCATGCTCACTATTCAGCCAATAACGTAACGATTTGAAACGGATTATCCCAGAGTCTCTCGTTTCCCGGGTGGGGAACGTGGGCTCTGGGAACGAGATTGAGTTTAGATATGACTGATACGGTTATCCAGTATAAATAAAGCCAGTTTAGTTTCCTGTGGTTTCCTCTTGTAGTAACACTGGACCAATGAGGGATGGTCTTTACTGAACCTCTAGCGCGAGAACAGTTTAGATATGACCGATAGAGTTATCGAGTATAAATAAAGTTAGTTTAGCTTAAAAAGAAAATTTGCGTCAGTCTTACATGAGCAAACGAGTGTTGAATGATCCTTTGCATTTCTTCATGAACCAGTTCGACACAACGTAAGCCAGGTTCCTCCAAGCGACGAATTTGACGTTTAACAAGAAGTTCGAAAGATATTTCTGGAACAAACAGCGCTGGACGTGGACCCTGAAAAACACAGTATAATACTATAATATAAGACTACAGATACTATAAATATAGAAAGAAAACGGCCGTTATTTATGATATTGACGAATTTAAAGGAAGCAACGTATAAACAACTTTGCTTAATCTAAAGCTTCAATTGGCCATTTTGCCATAGAACAGTAGTTGAGTATTGTAGAACAATGAGTCAATGACTGCCCATTGTTCCACAGCAAAATAGCACAATGACCACTCCAAGCCTGCTTTATCTTAAATAATACCATGATCGCCTCGGATTCTTTTGTTCTCCGAGGGAATGTAAACCTCGTATTTCCCTCATTGCTCATGTAAGAGGGAAATTCATCCTTTGTCTTCTAATTTTCCCGTGCATGCTGTTGATGAGGGAAAATTAGAAGACAAAGAAATCCTTTGTCTTCTTCTAATTTTCCCGTGCATGTTGATGAGGGAAAATTAGAAGACAAAGAAATCTTTTGTCTTCTTCTAAATTTCCCGCTTGCATATATTTTCCCTCATGCACGGGAAAATTAGATGCAACTTCTCTGATCAATCGTGTAAATTTCCTGTCGGTAAGATTCTCAAAGTTTTCCTCGGCGATCATAATATTACAAACTAATAACATGACTTTTCGGGAAATTAGCGATTAAATTTCCCCTTTGCCTCGGGAAGATTTGTAAAACTCCTCGGGCCTGCGGACCTCCACAAATCTTCCCTCGGCGGCGGGGAAATTTAATCGCTAATTTCCCTCAAGTCATGTTATTACTTATAATAATTACATGGTCACCTCGAAATCCTTTGTTTCAAGAGGGACGATTAATGTCGTATTTCCCTCATCAATACTGGATGAGAGACGTTTAGAACTAAACGAACCTCATTCAGTATTCGTGAGGGACAATTAGACTAAACGTCCCTCATTACTATTATAATGAGGAAATCGTCCTTCGTAATAATCCTTGGAGTGACGGTAATGTGAAGAACACTGTTAACAGAAGAGAGTCTCTCTCCTATTGACTGTGGTCTGAGGAAACCTGTCAAAATGGTTGCAAAACTGAATTCATCCTCTACATTTAATCTTGTTTTAGCCTCGAAAAGTTATGGGTAATACTTTGTCTTTGCGTACGAGCATAGGCGTACAGTATGGGGGGGGGGGGGGGGCTGAGGGGCTTTAGCCCCCCGAGAAATCTTAATGGGGGGGGGCTCAGCCCCCCAAAACATTTTGCAGCAACTGACTCATCAATCACCATTCACAAATTATAGGTTACTCGTTAGGCTAAAGTAACTGTTACAGCCTCATTCCTGTCAGCCAAAAGCACCCATATACAGTGATAAGTCAACCAGTAAACACAACATCGAAAAATTGTTGAAATGTGTTGTATTTTAACTAGTTTTTATGACATTTCATGACCTTCAGTGTTCTTAAAAATCACCCCTCAGAATGCAGGAAATGGCATTTCCAAGACTCTAAATTTCAAAAATTTCCGGGGGGGGGGGCATGCCACCGGACTCCCCCTAGAAGGGCCCCTTTTTGTAAACGCCCTCACGGGGAAATTCTTAAAAAGGCCCTGTTCAGCACTTCAGCCCCCCCCGGACAAAAACAAAACTCTACGCCTATGCGTATGAGTCCATTCTTTTGTATATTTCCTCGGTGACCATGGAATTAAAACCAAACTCAAGCCTTGGGACCTCGCCTTTCGGGGACATTTAATCACTAATAACTCTCAATGCCATGCATACATAATGAAGGACGTTTGAACGATAGTCGACTTTACTCACAGTTGCATTTCTGATGGCAGTTAATATATCTCGCGTAGAAAGACCACCTAAAGCGTCCATATTTTGTAACGTTTTCCCAAATATATCATGAAAAATATAACATATCCTTGCTCCACCGCATCTAGATGAGAGAGAAAAAGAAATTTCTTCACGAGGTGTTGTACACGCATCATTTTGGTGGGCTCCACTCAAAGCCAGTAGTGGCAGACAAGCGAGAAAAGATCAGCAAAATTACATATAAAAAGAAACTGTGATAACTAAAGTTTTAGAAACTATAGAAGACCTAAAATAGAGCTGGATTTTGATTGACACTAACACGCATATCCTGATGTAATTACGCGCACACGCACGCTCGCAGGCACTCCCGTGCACGCGCATGCATACTCGCAGTTACGCACGCGCATGCACGCAACGCAGGTATGCACGTCCACATTCTCGTCCCCAGATCCCTCACTCACTTTTCTTAGCGCACGGCCGCGCTAAGAAAAGTGAGGGATCTGGGGACGCCCCAAGTGAGGACGCCAAAGTGAGGGATCATGGCATGCCCGCGCATGCTCGCCCGCGTATGCACGCCCGCGTATGCACGCTCACAAGTACGCACAAAAACATGCGGGCACGCATGCACACGTGCACGCACGCACGCATGCGCGCTGGCAAGCAGCACACGCGCGCACGCACAAACGCATATATAAATGTGTGCACATTTAAATATACATACAGTAAATAGGGGCACAAAGACGCTAGCTAAAAAAAACACTTCCTTTCTCCAGAATAGCGGAAAAATCCTAAATTTATGTCACTTACAATTCTGAAACTTCAATTTCTTTCGCACTTCCTTCAATAATGGAACAATATGTTGACGCAAATTTGGTGACTAACTGAAGTAACGTAGGTCCCTAACAAATGAAAACATTTTAAGAATTTATCAGTCAACATTGTGTTTGAAAAAGATTTGTATTGGTAAAAATTAGTTGGTACTAATAGAACCTTGAAATTATTATTTTATCAATATTTATCGTCATCATAATCACCACTACCACCACCAATATCACAATGTCGCCAGCACCACCACCACCATCATCATCACTATCACCATCAATCTCACCATCACCACTATTACCAGCATCACCATGCCATATCGTCACCATCACCACCACTCATCACCATACCACCACATACAATGTCACTATCAACACCATTTATCATTAACATACAATCACTACCATCGATGTCACCACCACCATTAACGTCACATCACCACCACTTATCATCACCATACCATCACCACCACTGACTCATCATCGCTACACCATCACCACCAGCAGCAGCAAGAACATCAATGTCACTACTCACTATCACCGCTATTCAACATCACCATACCATCACCACCACAATCAATGTGCATCACCATCATCACCAATCTCGTTCCCAGAGCCCACGTTCCCCACCCGGGAAACGAGAGACTCTGGGATAATCCGTTTCAAATCGTTACGTTATTGGCTGAATAGTGAGCATGAGTTGGTCTGAAGTGACCGGAAGTAGAATTAATAAAACCAAAATAACAAAGATGTCGGACGACAAGACTCCAGTGAAGACGTTGCCGCGATCGATATCTTCGCCGTATGTGCGTATGTGCGTAGATGCTGTAATTCGAGCTTCGCCAGCAACCCCATTGACTTTGTTTGAGGAAAAGTCAAACAAGGAGAACATACTATCCATATTCCGCTCGGATATTTACGCATGCGTACCTCAACTGGAATAACAAGAATCCTGTGATTTGAAACGGATTATCCCCAGCCTGGTTCCCAGGCCTTTCTTTTTAACGTCGAGTGGCAGACCGAAATTGTGAGAGGCCTGGAATAAAATGTTTTGCTTGGCCCCAAATCTGGCCCCAAAACTGGCCCCAAATTATACAGGTACCAAACGGCCGTTTGGCGGAAAACCAAGGCAGATAACACTCACGTCGGTCTGCACAATTCTTTATAACATCATATAGCAAGGTTGGTCTATTGCTGAATCGTTAAAATAGCATATTTCGATTTGTATAAATGTGTTTCAACACAATCACTTGCTACGTCGAACACTACTCTATAAAGCCTCGTATGTAACAACCTTTTAACGTAATGTAAAACAAAGAAACCTACTCGTTTGCTGTCTGCTCTCAAGAAGAAGTTTATTTAAGTGCCCTCGTTCATAAAGATTAAAGAATCCGAGCTCCAGCAGGCAGCAGGATTCATGATAGATAAAGATGAACATTTTCCGCTAGTCCTCTCGCTCGATCCCTATTCTGCGACGTCACCAAAATACGTTCGAGAGAGAAGAGGACTAGGAACTAGTCTGGATTATCCCAGAGTCTCTCGTTTCCCGGGTGGGGAACGTGGGCTCTGGGAACGAGATTGCATCATCACCAATGTCACCATCACCGGGAAAAGCCCAAAGCTAATTGCCACTACATAAAGTATTACAAAATGGTGAACCATGCCGACTCTTACCTTATCTACGACAGGTTCCCCATAGGAAGTCAAGAGTTGTTGGTATTGTGATATCATCATGTTCACACGTGACTTGAGTTCCGGTAGGCAGTTACGAATGTGATGCATGAGAAGCTAAGCAAATAAAAAATAATCCGCAGTTGAGAAACAAGGAACATTTTTCGAAACACATTTCGATGTACGAATGTACGAGTGTGTAAGAATGCATGCTGCTAAAAGAGGAGATAGATATGCTCAGGGAACGTAGCCAGAGGGGGAGCGGTTTTGTTTTGAACACTCGTACTCAGATGCACAGGTGATTTACCCAGCGGTTATTGACTGGATCTCAGTCGCTCTTCTCAGGGGCGCCGGAGCCACGGGGGCAGCTGCCGACTGATCTCGAAATAAAAGTGGATTAAGCATCTATTGTTTACAAAATGAAGCCGGAAGTCACCCATTACTAAGGGACCAGGTGATGGTCTTTCTAGCGTATTCTGGCACCGATATAAACATTTTGTTGAATGAGATGCTGAATCTTTGAAAGAAAATATAGTTCAATAGTCTTTTTTGGTACAGAAGACGTTTTAAGAAGACATAAAGACATTTTTCAGCATGTTTGCTCCCTTAGTAATTACGGATTTCTTTTGTTTAGCTGGCTTCATTTTATGAACCAGTGGACAATAGGTTGCACTATCCAGTTTTATTTCGAGATCAGTGCAGCTGCCCCCCTGCCCTCACAGCGCGGGGGCAACCAATTGCCCTTTCTCGTAAGAGGAATGTTTTAAAAAGGCCCTAAGAACGAGGTTGAGCTGTGTCTTGTGCCCAGACTTTTTTCACTTGGCGGGTGTTTTCTGATTCATTAAACTTAAATGTAAATAGGAATGTAGCATCAATATGCACAATTCAGTCGTTGAATTTTCTTTCTCAATACATTGTCATTCATTATATCATACCGTTATGCTTTTTGGTTGTTTTATGCGGTAGAGCAAAATTGGCGAACATTATTTACCGCGTGCAAAAATTAATGCCCTTTTTATATGGCTGCCCCCGCCGCGTTAAGTAGCCTCCAGCGCCCCTGGCTCTTCTGACGCTAGTGACATAATATGAAATGGTACCTTCCTTGGCTCCTAATCCAGTCTCCGTGCTTGTTTATGTATACCCCGGGGCCGGGGCCCGGGCCCGGGCCATGTTTAATAGCGTCCTGATTTTATAGCGCCCATCTTGTTTGGTTAATATTTGATGGTATGCGAACGAAACGGGTTAACGGGCTGGATACAGAATACAGAATACAGAATACAGAATACAGATTTTAATTACTTCTTCCCACAAGGGGCTTTTCAAGAGCAATTTACATTACTAAATTTCAAGTGGCAGAGTCGAAGGCATATTAAAGGCGCTCGAAGCAGCCGCCCTACGACACATTTATGACACACATGTCAGACCACGAATCACAGACCTAGGTGTTGATTTTATGGAGGGAGGAAAACCGGAGAACCCGGCGAAAAACTCTCAAAGCACAGGAGAGACCAACTAAACTCTACTCACATGAGTGTTCCAAGTGGATCGATGTGTTGGCGACTCATAGCGAAAGCTATGGATGTTTATTGATGTATTGCACGTATGTAACTTAACTCAACGGTTGTTATTTTTTAGTATTTTATGACTTATTAAACTTTCAGAATTCTATAAAATCTTCTCACAAATGCAGGAAATGCCATTTTAAGAGACTCTAGATTTCAAAATTTTACGGGGGACCATGCCCCCGGACCCCCCAAGAAGTGTCTCGCTCGCACCTTCGGCGCTTCGCTCCTCCCCTTTCAAAATACTGGCTACGTCCCTGGATATACTAGCTAGGAAATTAAAATGTTTTTCGCAACTACAAAATTATTTTTGCAACGTTTTTTTTTTATTAAAACGGTATTATAGATTGTAGTATGATATGATCAATAAAATAGAATGACTATATCGAGTTCTTCCTTACCTTATTGAGAGTCCTAGCTAAGTATTTAGTTCCATTATTAACTGAAAGAGCAGGATAATGTTGCTGGAAGAATTGACGTTCATCCTTTAAGGCCTCGTCGATGGTCTAAAATCATGTAAACATAACATAAATCTACTGTATGTGTTAGTGGCCTAGTGTTGAAATGACTCTGAATTCATAGGAGACAATTCAATAATTTCAATTCAATTCAAAGGTCTTTATTAATAAAATCAGGGTAAAAGAACAGTATCCTATGTTACAATTTAAAAAAGTTCAAGGTATTAAGGGCCTGTTTATATGGAGCCGAGTTACCCGGCAAACCGACTAGCCGAGTTGAAAAAAGATGAGTGTTTATATGAGACGAGTTACTTGGCAAAGCCGCCCACGCATTATAATGGTTTCACATTCCATGAGTAGTTTCCGATTGTCTTCATAAGTGGCGCGTGCGCTGTTGTGACGAATTCAACTCGGCTAACCGAGTTACCCGGCAAGAGAGTGTTTATATGGGAATATTTTCATCCCGGCATGCCGAGATCTCGGCTAGCCGAGTTACCCGCCTGTCTCATAAACACTCTGCCGGGATAGCATTGAATTTCTATACGTGGTGGGTAACTCGGTTTGCCGAGTAACTCGGCTAGTCGGGTAACTCGGCTCCATATAAACAGGCCCTTAAAGCATTATATTATATTTAAAATGTACTCGGTCGATAAAAGTGATATCTTTTTACTCGGTGATATATTTGGGCGTTGACTTGACTTATTTCTTAAGTTGTATTTAGTTAGTTTAACTTGTGGCATTAGACGATAAAGCGGATGATTACTCAGCCTGGATACTTTCTTGATAATCTTTTTATCTTTTTATCTTGGTTAAAAGTGTGTTAGGTGTACTGTGTATTAGGGTTGCAACAGGGACTTGTAAAAGCTTTGGGAACCAAACGTATTAGATATCATGCGTGTAAAAAAAGTAGAGTGCTGCGTAGACATGTTTTGGATAGAGCAAACTGAAAAGGTAAAAAATTGCCGAGATTAGTTTTCATAACGAAATACTGACATTTCGAGCGTAACTCTTCATCAGAGTAAAAAGGCTCTAGAGATGAGCCGATTACGAAAATTGCCGATTACTGAAGCCGATTATTTGGTGGCTGATTAATACAAATAATCGGCCGATTAATCGGCATATGCCGATTAGTGCTACGTTGTTGGTTACCAGTCCCTGCACAGTTTTGCAATGTTGTAAATTTAACAGACATGTTTCGTGATGATAGTTTTGCGTGTTTTGAGAATCAATTTCGGTATGCGCTACGCTATTATGAGAGAAGAATTGCAATAAAAAGTAAAAAAACGAGACAAATCTTTGTAATACAACAATAGTTATAATATTTAATATTAGTTTATAAAACAGTAAACAGTATACTCAATTTTGACACACACATTGCAAAACCATTAAATCAATAATCAAAGTTCAATGTTGGCAAATTGTGATGTAAAAACAAAATATTATCCGCTTTATGCGGTGCTAGCCTGTTTCGTTTGTCCGTGGAAATGTTCCCTGCCTCGCTAAACACACGCTCTGAATAAACACTTGAACTGGGAGGGCTCAGATACTTCAGCACAACTTTAAACAAGTTGGGATAAACAAGGTTATTTGCCTGCCACCAAACATAAGGGCATGCTTACAATGGCTGTAGCGGAAGGGTGAGAAAGGCGTCAATCTCTTCTTCAACTTCGTGGCTGGCGAACAAGCTCGTCGAAGCAAGACCATACGTCTTGATGAGGTTCAGCGCTGCGGCTCTTTTCCAAATCTTTTGACAGAAGATTTCCGAAGTTCCGGTTCATTGTTTCCAAAGTTGGCAAGAAACATTGCAACTTTGTTTTGCTGCTCGCTATTTGATCAGCTGCTATACGTAACGAATTTGCAAAGTTCGTAAACTTTGTGGCAAACATCCAAAATAACAATCGAACTTCGTAACTCTTCCGGCAAGAGTTATGTGAAATGTTCTGTAATCATTGTGAAATAAGGACTGCTATGTTTCACTATTTGGGCTTATGCAGTTACGGACTTATGGTATGTGTTTGCGTCATGAAAAGCTTAATTTGAGACATGCACCGATTATTTTGCCGATCTCAGCAGTTTACCACCTTTTCACTTTGCTTAGAAGCCGTTAAAACAAGACTTCCTTTTTTGGTACAAGCAAAGTTTCATCCCTACTGTACCTTCCTATTATTAATATCCAATTGACTTCTGTTTACAACACCTATGATTCCTAGTTTGACAGGAACAACTAGAGAAGGAAAAAATAAAAAAATATAATAAATTTATATTCTCGTTAGATTTTACTTAAAGGGCAATAGCACTAAAAATTAAGTTTGTATAATTTGAAAGAACTCATAAAATTGTAATAGAACATCCTTTACAACTTTTTCGTATCTCTCTTCGTCTTCAAGATATTTCAATTTGTTTGATATGTAAATGAGATGGTCTCCGACGTCAGGTGTGGGGTAAAATATTTTCACATGTAGCAAAACCAGTTATATCTCTAAGTTTGTTCAGCGAAATCATTTGAAACTGTGCACATAAAAACTCCTTGCGACGCTGAACATTTCATGTTAGATATGTAAGTGATTTTTGCTCTGAATGAAAATATTTTACCCCACTCCTGACGTCAGAGACCATCTCATTTACATATGAAACAAATTGAAATATCTTGAAAACGCAGAAAGATACGAAAAAGTTGTAAAGGATCTTCTATTACAATTTTATGAGTTCTTTCAAATTAGACAAACTTAATTTTTAATGCCAATCCCCTTTAATCCAGTCAATTTTGCGTTACATGTGCATTAAAAAGTTAATTGCAAAACCAATTTTAGTTTTTATTGTTTAGCAGAATGTCGCAATCTTGCATACTGTATATAGTCCAGTAAATGAATGAATGAATGAATGAATGAATGAATGAATGGATGAATGAATGAATGAATGAATGAATGAATGAATGAATGAATGAATGAATGAATGAATGAATGAATGAATGAATGAATGAATGAATGAATGAATGAATGAATGAATAGATGGATAGATAGTCGGATGGATAGATGGGTGGGTTAAACAATGTTGTGTTAATTTTCAAAATACAGTAACTACGACAATGAACTAATGAGATGGGTTATTTTTGAAAATGCTCAAAACTCGTAGAAACCACTGTGGTGATCAGGCACCTTGGGACAAAGATAATGTTGAGTCCTGGAGTAACTTACAGACTGAAAGTCTAGCAAGTAAATCAGAAATGTGTTTTGCTGACCAATTTATGTCATCTGAAGTATTTGTTCTTCTAAAAGATTAAGTTTGTCACCTCTTCCATACAGAATATCTAAAGCATCTGTTCCAGGATCCATGAGGTCAAGTTTGGTACATACAGCTAGCGTGCGGTTCCCTGTAAAATAAATAAATATTTCACTCAACAAGCTCATCTAACACTACTACTAATACATCAAAATTATTATAGAAACATGAAAAATTGAAAAGGTGCTGATTGTTTCCTGTAAGTTGTTAACCCATTGCTGCCTAAGATGTCCAAGGGTTCCCCCTTAGACATGTACAGTAGAATCGTCTGGTGTTAGACAGAGTAAAACAAACAATAAAGGCCCCGTTTTTTTGGCTGGCTCAGGCAGAGATGGGTTAATCACTTGTTAACCCATCTCTGCCTAAGATGTCTGAGGGTTCTCCCTTTGACAAGTAAACTCGACTGGTATTAGACAGAGTAAAACAATCTGGCGTAAAACAGAGTAAACCAATAAAGAAGCCGTTTTGGCCAGTTCAGGCAAAAATTGGTTGACTTAGGGCGCTTTCCAATTGACAAGGTTAGACCGATCAGTCCGGCCAGAATGGACTTGCTTTTGATTAGGACCAAATTTTCCAGTCAGACTATCCCAGGTCTCAAACGAATCGTGTTCCATTTAACCGGACTGACCGGTCTAACCGTGTAAATGGAAAGCCCCCTTATACATGTTTATTTTAGAGTTCAAGCAATTTCTGAGACGCTGTGCAAATATAAAACTACACTAACTACAACAATGACATTCCGTATTCTTACCATCGGGATCAACTTCTTTAGCAATTTTGATAGATTCTGAGGTTGCCATATCAGTATTAGCAGGAGTGACAGCCAAAATAATACTATTAGGATTACAAATATAATGAAGAACTAGATTTCTCATTTGACTTTCAATATCTAGAGGCTGATCACCAACAGGAACCTAAAAGAAAGTCAATTGAATAAAGCATTGAATACAACTGAGAAGATTACGATAGTTATTACTGGGTCTGTAGCTCTGCTGATCATGACGATTAATCTACAATACTGCATGTATGTACCTATAAACTGAACTGAAGGCCCTGTCAAAAATTTGGCCAAACAAAGATGGCAGAAATATGAATAAGTACTTTGTGACGTTTGTGTTAGGTCCAGATAATAGTTTTTAGCATATACCTCGCAGGTGAATAGTGCTTTTCGCGCAATCTGATTGGTTCCTCTAGCTCGGGATATCCTGCACTATTCACCTGCAGGCAAAACAAGATGGCGACCAGTTTTGCTTTGTTTACCGAGGCAGGAGATTTTGTTGATAAACAAGGGTGATGTAGTAGAATAACGAGAAAAGTCAACAAAATTAAGTAGAAGAGTGTCCACAGGTATGTTTCTTTACAATTTTCTAGCCATTAATATATTCAAAAGCTGTAAAAACTGTTTTGTCGACAAATAATTGAGTACACCGAGTTGCTGGCGGCCGACGGCGACGGCCGTGTCTTGTTTATACTCTTGTATAAAAATACCGAAAATATATAAGAATGTTAAACTTGTTATTTCATTTATGAGGTATATGCTAAAACAATTATTCACCTCAGTGTCGGTGAATAGTGTGGATATTCACCTCCACTTCGGTGAATAATTGTTAAGTATACATATTTATATATAAAGTGATTATAAGATATGTATTATGGTTCGTGGTTGTTTCTGGTGGTGCTAACTCAGAACTTGCAATGATTTGTACAACCTACTGCAGCCAGGGGCGCACATTCGAAACTTTTTTTTTTGGGGGGGGGGGGGTGCTTTTCGTTCTGGGACCGACTATTTTATCAGTAGTGCACCTTCCCAGATCAGGATCTATCTAGAGGGGTTTGGGGGCATGCCCCTCAAGAAAATTTTGAAATTTGGATGCCCTGAAACACCATTTCCAGCACTCTCAGGCGAATATTACGGTCAAAAAGACACGGTAAATTGATTGTCATTTCACGCTTTTTTTCCATAAAAAATGAAAACTGACATATTTACCGAGCTACCTCCTCCACAGGCATTTATTTCCCAGCTTCCTTCTTTCATAAGGGGGTGCAAATAAATTAAAAACATCTGCGGAGGAGGTAGCGTACCGAGTTAAAGCGCGAGAAATCCCATACTATACCTACTCAAATTAAATTTATCATGCTCGTATGAATCAACGTGGACGAATTAGGTTTAAAATTAAATATTTTAAAACTTTGTCAAAGTTATTTTGAATTTCCGTGAGCCACCACTATGGAGTACAGCCCTAAAACAAGTACTTTCTCAGGTATATGGAAACAGACTTCTATCGGGATACGAAAAATCACGATTGAAGACCAGATCTATAAAATCGGGACTTTTCTTCATTATCGCGATCGAGGTCGCGTCGGGATTCGTGATTTTGAAGCAAAATCAGATAAATATCCGAGGAAATTGGAATGGTTGGATACTCTGGATCAGAGTCTATTTGATAAGTTTTATTTAACGACCATCTCTCCTTAAACTCATTTCCTCATGATCAAGTTCCCAAAACCATCACACAGGGCTGCAAATAATACCAGAGTAATTAAATACTATCAGTTTCTCTCAGAAGACCGATTCAGTTACGGAAGATTTAAAATTCAAATATGCTCAATCTAGTTAGTTAGTTAGTCGATAGAATTACGAAAGGAAATCGGTATTTTTCTCTCAAAAAGAGAAGTTTCTCTTTCAACAGCATAAAGTCGAATTTCTTGATCAGACAATATATTTTATTTGCACGGACACTATGTCCGATGACAATTTGTTTTTGTTCTGACATTTGCCAAATTTGGTTGGACATTGTCCGATGTCCGACAGTAATTTGCAGCCCTGATCACACCGGACGGTCAAGACGGACCGAAAAGGTAGTCGGATCGACAATTCGGGACCGACTTTTTCAACCGACTCTCAATTGTTGGGGGGGGGGGTCACACATCCCACACACCCCTGACTGCAGCACAACGCATGTATGTATATATTCCAACACAAAAGTAAACAACTCTTGAGTACCAATAGCATGTAAATATTTTGAAGTGATAATGGATCTTGTCATTTGCCCTTGACCACCACATGAACAGATAAACGGAAATGACGTCACGTGTAAGTAAGGAATCCACACTCTCTCAGCTGCACACGCTATCTACAGCACTCTCTTTTTCTTAACAACAACAACATCACTAACAACCATTCATGTTATTGATTTTCCAGAGTGATTTTAATAACAGTACCTTTGTTATTCCAGGAAGATCAACTAATGTTAAGTTAACAACTTTGGGTGAATAGATTCTCAGTATAATAGGATCACTAGAAATACCCTGAGAAAAACACAAATATTAAATAATTCCTTCAGTAAACGTTTCAAGTTCATTATCTATAAAATTTAACTAAGGCTGTCAGTACAGTGGAGCCTCGCTATAGCGCGCATCGTTATAACGCGTGACTCGGTATAACGCGGTTGATCCTTGGACCCCAAAATTTTACTTTTCCTGGTTTATCATTTGACGACTTATACTTATGTTTACCAACAGTACTAAAGTTCACCACAGACCGCTAAATTCCACAAAATAGAGACAGAATTGATGTGTAATATGACGCTGAAACTGAAGTTTCTATTTTGCTCATTGGAGACAATTTGATCTTGTCGGCTGATGGGATAAAACGACAACACGACAGTACGATTATTGTGTGAAATGAAAACCATGCTCAAAAATCTTATTTCAATTCCATTTTGTTGAAGTCTGTCTTGAGCGAACTTCAAACTTTTTCAGTCGCAATTTGGATTGTTAGAATCGAACAGAAAGTGCTTCTAGCAGTACTCAATCTCGCACCCAGTACTCAGCCCACAATATTGCGCCAGAACTGAACTGAGTGGGAAGAGTACTGGGAACGAGATATTTGGCCGTACCTGGCAATAACGCACTTCATTTATAACGCGGTCACCACCAAGGACCCCAACTACCGCGTTATAGTGAGGCTCCACTGTAGCTGATAGTAAGGCCATTCATAATATTCATACAAAACAAGATACGACTTATGACTTATACATGTATACTGTAAGTCACATCTTTTTTTCAATAAAACTTTCCGAATCTAAACTCAACTGAAAATCGCAGCATTTTACAGTTTTTTGTTTCCTTGCTTCGTTGTTGAGATATTTCAGGTTGTTTGATATGCAAATTAAACATCTCAACGTCACATGTACATATCTTTGCTATTCAGATCAAACAAAATCACTTGAAATTCTACATGTTTGATGTAGTGGGAGAAACACAACCACATGCCAACCTCGTACCCAGGGCCATTTGTAGGGAACTGGGCCAAGATGGCGGGAACAAATGGCCCTGGTTATGGCCTGAGGCTATCTCAGCCTCTGATTGGTCAAGAGCTTATGGCGTAAATCAGAGGGTTTGATTTTGTATATATTTTTTTTAAATTGTATTTTGACCTTGTCGGTTGTTCCTGCACACGGCACGGGAAATTATATTTTAAACCATGCAATAATTAGGTGTAATTACAGTAGGTATAATTACTGTGTAAAAAACTGAGTTCTAGTTAATAAAATGCGCAATATACTGCGCATTTTGAGCTAGCCTCCACCAGGGCCATTTGTTCCCGCCATTTTGCTTTTATTCGCCATCTTGGCCCAGTTCCCTACAAATGGCCCTGGGTACGAGGTTGACCCACATGCTTCCTTTGAATAAAGTTTGGTTTGATAATAACAACGATATATAACTTTATCTGATAACTCATTATGTACATGTGACCATAGAGATCATATAAATACTAGAGGGGGCATCCTATCTTAATTTCAGCCATAGCCACTGGAAAGGGAGAGGGCTGTGAAAGTGGGCGTGACTGAGATTTATGTTATTGTTCGCCAAATTCAAGATCACGTGACGTTGAACCTGCATGATTGAGCACTAAAAAGCAAGATTTTACATTAGAGCAGCGAGTCGCGTACCTACAAGTGCTACAACGAAGTTCTTCCGTGATGGTTTCCATATAAATTCCACTTCATTTGGACATTATATGCATAGATGGCCCCTCATGAAAACTCCCTTTGCAAAGAATATTTAATAAAGTGCAGTAAATTCGAATAAACGATCAATGGTCGGACCGAACACGGTGAGAGCCGAGGTAAAATAATGATACAATACTGTTTTGCCAACAGTACAACTAAAACTAAAATTCGCTTTTGTCTTAATATGAATGGTTGTGCTAAATTATATGTCGTAAGTTGAGTTGCCTTCATTGAATATTAAATGCACTAAATGTCTGGTGTATTGCGTTTCATAAACAACGGCGAGGACTGGCAATTGTCGTATGCGTATCAGTTTATTAGAATAACTAAAGTATTAAGAAACATTGCCATCTGACAACAAAAGTGCAAAACTCCGATTTAATAATGGCACGGAGACGACAAATGCTTTTCGACTGCGTTGTTCCTTGGTTTTCTTTTACGCCGTGGATACAGGTCCGACATCGGAACCCGAAGAAATAGGTAATAATTCCATGTCCTACATAACCCAAGTACTTCATGAAAGCCATACCCCAACACACAACCTAACCTAAGGATGGCAATCGGTGTCGGACCTGTATCCACGGCGTTTCTTTTATTAATAATTTGTAGACATGCGGCGATTTATGATAATTTCAATTTATTTACACTATTTTTAATACTTACAATGAAAAATACAAAGTTTACTACATAGTGATACATAAATAAATCAGAGTTAAATATAAAACAAAATATTTTATAAAAGAATATACATATGTGAGAGTGTAATTAAAGTATAAAGCTTTCAAGTTTAATCACTGCCTTGACATATTAATAAGTTGGGGATCAGCAGAGGATGAAATATTAAGATCGTGTCGAAGTAAGAAAATAGACATTGTATAATACGAGAATGAAATTCAGATCAACCTTGGTGACTTAATATTTTTTACATTGAAACAGAAAGGGTTTTTAAATCACTGGGAATATTTTCCCAGATTTTTGTAGCTGAGAATCTTATAAATGTTTGTTTACAATAATTAGTCCGGCGGGGAGAAAATAGTTCGCGCTACGGCTAATTTGCTCACAATGCCAGAGTGTGAATTATTTGAGTGAGCCATGCATGAGTTAGCGCTTGATACGATTGTGTAATGTTCAAGGGATGATCATTTTAATGTCACGATAAAGTCCATCATGAAACCGAACGCCGATCATCTACACAACGATGCACCACCATATATATTTGTTTACGTCTTATTTGAGAAATGCGCGACTTAAAAACTCTCACGGTCCTGTTAAAACCAATCCGATCTTTTTGAGGTGATTTCTTTGTGCACACAATCATATTATTGAATAAACTAATACAGTATCTAAAATTAACGCAGAATCAATGTAAAATATAAAATTTGTCATAAAAATGACGGACTACAGTATACACTATACAGCACTGTCGTCAAAAACCGAATTCCTACCGAATTTTGTTAACGAAATACAAGGGTACTCCTTTGAACTTGTAAATATCATGTTTCTTGTGGATTTTTAGAAGTCACCATAACCGACATCGTGCCGTTTAACGAAGAACAAGGTTATAATCTAATGTAAGCCATATGAAAGAATACACTGGCCATGCCGGTTCAAGATCACGTGACGCTCAGGCGCGAAATTTTTAACATCAAACCAGAAGTTCTATTGTTTCAGAGCGGAGTTTCACAGCCCTCTCCCTTTCCAGTGGCTATGTTTCAGCCAACCGCGGGTAACCAATTGAACGCCGCCATCTTGGATTTTTTTGGAGGCAAACATTAGGCGCGTTGGTTGGCAAAGGACTGGGTCTAGTACATTTGCCAACCAATTGACTGAAATATCATAGGTAATGGCGGCTGCCATGTAGTTACCAAATTTTCCCGCCAATGCCCCCTCTAGTATTTATATGATCTCTATGCATGTGACGTCAAAATGTTTAATTTGCATATCAAGCAAACTGAAATATCTCAAAAACGAAGTGAGAAAACACAAAACTGGAAAAGATGTTACTCTGCCATTTTATGTGTTCAGTGTTCTGGTTTGATAAACATTGAATAAAGAATACAAGTACTTATATAGCTGTGTCAAGCATTGAATGTGCCTTTATAAATGGACAGTAGCATGCTACAGTAGTCACCATCTTTGAGAAAATGTTTGTTGAACAAACTTAAACCAGCACTTTGGCACAAAGCAAACGTTTTCAATACTTATCTCCAAGGTACTGCAATGTTTTGTTTATTTCTTGAATTTGTCACAAGAAGCCATTTTATATTCTAACTACCACTATGTTAATGGCTTTTTTTGAGGCATTGTAATTTATACATCTTCGATCATCATATGTACAGTACTTGCACAGTAAAACACCATATGATGCATGCACACAATGTGTGCCTATTTTTATACATCTCATTTCATTCAAGTTATTTAAATGAGATGGTTGTAAGCTCTTGAAAAATCATATAGGTAAGGTGGTTCTTGGTCAATAATAGGTGTGCAAATCCGATGCAAATCCGATGCGAATCCGATCCGATTCGGATTAAACTTTTATCGTTCGGATCAGATTTTGTTCTTTTTTTCTCAGATCGGATCGAATCGGATTTTGCATCAGATTCACTTTTGTCATGGTTTTTGTCACAAAATTAACAAATTCACTAGTTGTATGCACATTGCACAACATATGAACGTTACTATTGCATAAGATTATTATTGTATAGTAGTTTTCTTAAATTTATTTGTTCATTGGTTTTCTTTTCGGAAAGTTTGCGCAACTATTGCAACATATATCCTGTGTTTTAATTTTTTCGGATCGGATCGGATGGGATTTGAGCAGCTGTTTTCGGATCGGACTACGATTTTTTGGCTTCGGATCGGATTGGATCGACAGTTTTGGCAAACCCTCGGATTATAAGGGGTCAATCCGATCCGACGCACACCGCTAGTCAATAACTGCCTATTCCACATACGGACATGAAAATTGATCCAATATAGTTTTTGAGATAAAGTGTATCCTAGCTTGTGGCAGACAGACCAAAATGAAAACATGTCCTCTTGGCAGAAGTAATAACAATAAAAATTATTATATAATGTTTAATTTAGTTGAACAAGCTACCTTATTATGACCAGTTAGCCTTTCAGTTTCTCGTTCAATTTCATCTCGAATTTCATAAAAGTCAGCAAACTTCTACATTGAAAGAAAACAGAAAATTAGACATACTGTAACCATTCCTGCTCAATGCAATAAATCACAGTGTACAGTACAGGGCTGCAAATAAATATTTTTTCTTGACAGGACATGCGTCTGATCCATTTCCAATTTTGGTCAGACATTACTAAAATTTGTTCGGACATTAAAACCATTATCACTACATTTTGTTGGACATATAATTCTTCAGAATACAGTTCTGAGTTCATGATATAAAGGCAGTTTCCATGGCGGTCGTCTGACTCGTCTGTTTAGCGTCGCGCGCGTGTGTTATAGTTATACATTGTTTTAATTAACTCCTTGGAACCAGAGTAATTAAATACTATCAGTTTCTCTCAGAAGACCGATTCAGTTACGGAAGATTTAAAATTCAAACACGCTCAATCTAGTCGATAGAATTACGAAAGGAAATTGATATTTTTCTCTCAAAAAGAGAAGTTTCTCTTTCAACAGCATAAAGCCGATTTTCTTGATCAGACAATATATTTTATTTGCACGGACACTATGTCTGATGACAATTTAGTTTTGTTCTGACATTTGCCAAATTTGGTCGGACATTATCCGATGTCCGACAGTAATTTGCAGACATGGTTGTATGTCAATATCTGATACCAGATCTGTTTATTGGGTTACAAACAAAGAATTCATTTATCGGTGCAAAACATAGTTTAATAGTCTCAGACAGTACTGTACATGTATGTATGTAGATCAAACTGATGTATTGAGTTGACTTGAATTGATTTGAATTTCCAATTATATACTGTACCTTGTCTTTTATATGGCTAAACTTTCCCCATTCTTCTGGCTCTGACTCTTCACTTGTATTTTCATCACCTGCAGTATAACAACATAATGTTAATCAGTCTAATGACAATTATTATGCAGACTATAAGACTATAAAATGCATTCAATTGTTGAATATTAATATTAATTTCAAAGTACAGTAGATTTAATTAACATTTCTATATGATCAAATTAAAAACCTACCACTGCCATCACTTTCACTTTTCTTTGGTTTCCTCCTCCTTGAAGATGAATGAACCAACTGTAAAATCAAAGGTCTTCTTGTGACGATGCCAGGACCTAAGAGAAATTATGCAATCAATTTTGCATATAGCAAACTTGTTTGGCACTACATGTAGAAAGCCTATTAGGCAGAGTTGGTGCATGAATTAAGTTAACCCTGACTACGAGACTGGCCAAAACTGGCAGGGCTTGAAATTTTCAATTTTCAACAGTACTAAGTGGATACCAGGTTTCTGAATTTGGTATCCCTCCTTGAAATCTAGCATTCCACTTTTGAATACTAAACATCTCAACTTGCAATATCTAAAATTAACTATAACAGTTTGTGACAGTGCCTGCAGTTACGTTACTACATTACATTAAATAAGACATTACATTACATTATAAGACGTTATATTACATCGTAAGACATTACATTACATTATAAGACATTACATTACATTATAAGATGTTACATTACATCGTAAGACGTTACATTACATTATAAGACATTACATTACATTATAAGATGTTACATTACATTGTAAGATGTTATGTTACATTATAAGACATTACATTACATTATAAGATGTTACATTACATCGTAAGACATTACATTACATTATAAGACATTACATTACAAGACGTTACATTACATCGTAAGATGTTACGTTACATTATAAGACATTACATTAAATTATCAGATGTTACATTACATTGTAAGACGTTACGTTACATTATACATTATAAGACATTACATTACATCGTAAGACGTTAAGTTACATTACGCTACATTCTAAAACATCGTGCTCTATATAAGACGTTACTCTACATTATAAGATGTTACATTACATTGTAAGATATTACGTTACATTGTAAGACATTAAGTCAGATTCTGTGGCTGTGCGCTATTGAAATTTTTATTGTATCCCATTGGATACTGAAGTTAAGACTTCTAGTATCCAAAACGAAAATCTAGTATCCTGTGGATATCGGGATACCACAAATTTCAAGCCCTGACTGGCCCCATTATTTTTACTATGTGTAATGCCAGATAATTTTACTCATCTTGTAAGAATCTCCAGTAGTCAAAGAATTAACTAAGTCTACACTATCTGCTCATCTCTCTCCCTTACTGTAACCCTCTGACTCTAAAACTCCCCCTTTATTATGAAATGTATATTATTAATGCCAAAGCAACAATCTTTCCTTGAATGCATGCAGAAACATGTACCATTCACCATTGCAAGTTGCAAGGAAAATTACCTTGATCAGTACTGCAACAGTGGCTTACGACATTTTATTATATAAAATAGAGTGTTTTGTTGATTATTCCGCCACTAATAAAAGTGATAATCTCACATGTGCGATTATTTATGATAATCGCATATGTGACGATTATCGCTGAATCAGCATTATAGTTTAATGCAATTCTTGCAAGGCAATAGGACAAATTTTTTATATAATAAACAGAACAATAGATGGATGCTTGGAAATATGAAATTTATTTCTCGTGTTGAACAGGATATGTCACTCGTTCGCTTCGCTCACTCGTGAGATATCCTGGTCAACACTCAAAATAAATTTCATATTTCAGCACATCCATGTATTATTCTCTATATAATTATTGATGCTGTAGTTATTTACCTCTAGGCAAAAAATCACGTCCAACTATTCCTTCTAGCACAGAACTCTTTCCACTGCTCTAAAAAGATTTAGATCAAATCCTATAAATACCGTATCCAATAAAAGAGCGAATTAAAAGTTCAAAACAAGCCACTTCCCAGAAGTAGTGTGCTATACATGTACATACATACATATATATATATATATATATATACAGTATGTATACAGTATTAACTCTATTCCCTATAAATTATCTGAAATGCTTAAATGTCAGTTATTACAGAACTACTGTATAACGCAATTTAGCCTAAGGTACAAGGCTAAAGGTGGACATGTAAAAAATGAAAGTTTCATTGCTTACAAGTGAGCAACTTCCCTGTGAAGACACCAGACTAGTGCGAAGTGCAAGTCAAACTTTAATAATATACTTGCAGGTGAACTTTTTGGCCAAAAACATTGGTGGGTGCTTTCCCAAAGATGGGTGCTTAATTAACTGGTCCAATATAGTAATGGCAACCATTACAGTCGATTTCAGGTTACTTTTGATGACAATGTTTAGAAGTTTGTTCCAAAGACTGTTCTTAAGTTCATTGTCACCTTTGGCTTTACATATTTTGATTGGTGACTTAGTGGTTGTAAGTAGCCAATCAAACTTGAAAACTTCAGAATAAATTTGTGAACCTTGGAAGAAACTTCTAAACAATATGGTGTATAATATTGCTATCTGGATTAAAGTAATAGCAGTATACACCATATCTTATCATTCACCTAATTGCTCACAAAAATTGTTTACAAACTTCTATAATGTAAATATTTCTGTCAAAAGTAACTTGAAACCAACTGTGATAATAAAGCCTGCATGCGGATGCTTGTGTTTTCACTGCTTTATCCTTGTAAGCGTCTGTGTATTGGAGGCTAAAAGCTTGTTCTGACCAGATATTGTTATAATCAGTTTAAAAGAATTAACTTCAACACAGTGACATATTAATTACAAGCGTTATCGCTTCCCTGTATTCTTCGGTTTGCTGAACGCTTCAGATTAAAGTCATCAAATTTTGTTTTTGGTTGTTTGAGACATTATGGTTCCAACTTTCTGTGGAAAATCCACATGACCAGAACAAGCTTTTGACTTCCGATGTTTACAGGGATTAAGCAGCAAAAACACGAGCGTCTACATGCAGGCTAGGATTTTCCTAATTCATGTCAAAAATATCGGATTCAGTCCCCTATGCTGTCCACTGAATCCTTATGGCACAAGCTGAAGAGCAAAAAAATGTAGCAACTTCACTTGTTGCCCTATAGCCTTCCAGTTTTGAAAATTGAGTTCACTGGTGCCTGGTGCCATATAAAAATTAATAATTTCTCATATTTTTACATCCAAATATAAGATGGTATGTAGCAAGTATAAACTTGACTCTGTCAAGAATTGTCGTATAATTTAAAGAAAAGTCTACCTGAAATTGAAGGAAAAACTAGATAAAGAATTTTAGCCTCACGTAGAAAGCAATTTCTCAGTTTCACTTTCAGTACAAATATTTTAAGCATTTTCAGAGCTCTTTTAAACCATTTACCAGTTTATTACCTCGAAAATCGTCCCTATTTATATTTCAAGGCCTTGTCATTTTAGTTCTAATATTTATATTTAAGAAGTAGAGTCAAGCCAAACAATGTATCATAAAATATTAAGATATTTAATAGGATGGGCATTTTTTTCACTGCAAAGAAAATTCATTGTTTTTAATAAATACCTGGGTGCCAACGACGACAATTTGAGGAAGTTGTACTGCTTCTGTTCCCACAGTATTGAAAACGTCTTGAAGCTTGTTAATAACGGGAATTAACTGCTCCATTTCGGTGATTTTTACAACCATAACATTTTAAAACAGAGCAAAGAACAAAATCTTGCTAGTAGTGGCCAGTGGGAAAGGAAATAATAATATCCCACAAGTCTTTGGTCTTTTCTCGAAGGCACTCGTTCCCATCTGTCAAACTGACATTACGTCATTTTCTCGAAATGTTTCAGTGTTTCTGCATAGTCAATGAAGAGATCTCGGAAGAGATGGTTTGGAAACTCAGCTAGTCTTTGTTCTATCTTTTTGTTCACGTTTATGCAAAATTGTGCACGGCGAGAACAATGTATTTTTGGTATAAATGAAGCAATCATCCAATATCGCTCAACCGACAACCGTGTTTTAAACGTGTTTATATTACATGTAAAGAAAAGCAAAAGGTTTGTGCACGATGAGGACAGTCTCAACATAAAATCACAGCTCATTATTGAGACGCTTTGAAGTTTGCCGAGTTTTCAGACCATATTTCTGGTCGGCGGCAGGGCACAAAAATGTCCAAAATCGACGCGGTAATGCGCAGGTTTTTTTTGGGTTTTTTAAAGGCAAACCTTTATTGAACAGGAGTGGTGAATATTCTTCTAGCATTATAATATCGTAAATGTTTTGATTTTACTGATGCATAAATATTTACATCAAAATATCAACATGCAGCATATTCAATATCACATGAACGCATTGTGTTTGCAGATGTGGACCACCGTACTGTACTCTCTTTTATAGACCAATCAAATATTATTCGCTTGTGTGATCCGGAGAATGGCGCTTTTGTACTCTGTAGTCAAAGAATTTTAAATCGACGCGCGCAAGAATTTTTCTAATACACCGTTATACTCTAACTAGAAATCTATTCCTAGGCACAAATCTAACCTTAAAGCTAATCCTGACGGAGGCTGACGCTTAAAAAATAAAAACACTAACTCTAACCGTAAAAAAAGTTTTAAAAAGTGTAAAAGACGCCTCGGGGATCATTGGGGATAACCTCTGCAGCTGAGGATCTCTGAGTTGTTTTACCGGGAACGTTTTGGTTTTCCAATATGGCGGATTTGTATACAAACGCGGCTAGAATTATTGAGAAGGTTTTAAAGAAACAAGGTAGCCCGAAATCTTTGGTTATTAACAATGAACACGTGAGGAATAAAAAGAAGTTATACGCCTTGGTTTGTGAAGCACTCAAATGTAAGATCGCATGTGCAATTCATTTTTTATTGTGTATGAAACAGAGTCATGCAGAACCAAATATTAATGATTGTTATATTAGTTTTAGTATCCACAAAGCAATCTTGTATTACATTTAGATAAATCTGTAACGGAACAAGTAATGGAAGAAACTAAGTTATTGTCAAGAGAAAAACAGGTAGAGTACAGTCATTTTATTCTGAGATACTCAGCTTTGTGTAGATACACCGTGCACCTTTAATCCGAAAATTAAAAAAATCTACAAAATTCTTGAAAAATCGCAGAAAATAAAAAAAAAAGCTTAAAAAAATCTCAAAAGAATCCGACCAACCAACCGCAGTGTGATTGTGCACCAGCACACCAAGCACCTTTGAAACTCATGCCGAAGATCTTCAGCATGACCTACATGGAATGCACTGTGGCAGGTCCACAGGCCCATTGGAGGTTCTAGTGGCTCAATGGTTAGAGCAAGCATCCAGCTGGTACTTGGAAAGTTGTGGGTTTGAGTCTTGTCTGGACTCTGAGATTAACTAGGTACTAAGTTATTGTAATTAAATACGCATGCTTTTCCTGTGTGGGTAGCAGGCTTTAATTGAATGTCAGACTGCAGAGTTGGGCACTTTTCACTGAGATCTCGGGTGCGCAAAAGCTGTAAAATCTCGGGGTAGGGGTGCAAAAGATGTCCCGGGGGTGCACTCAGGGGCAGGCAGTGGCGATGTGGTTTTAGTTAAACCTGAAAGTAAAGTCCTGAAATATGTTGCCCAGAGAATGGTACAGGGGTGGCTGAGGCACCAAAAATTGTTGCACAACACAAGTCAGGGGCACTGAAGGTCATAAAAAAACTTGGGTGCACCATTGCCCAACTCTGCAGTCTGGATTGAATGTTAAAATGGAAATAGCGCAACAAAATCAAGTTTCTAGCTCATAATGTCATAAGGTTGGCAAGATAAAAATTTCACTTTACCCTGGTTATGATGTCACATGCATATCGAAAATAATTCCTACATCTGTAGATGGTGGACAGCAGGCTGTCTTTGGTCCAAATATTTCCAAAACCAAAACAGATACGGAAAAATTGTAAAAGGTCTTCTTATACCATTTGACGAGTTCTTTAAAATAAGACAAACTTAATTTTTAAGTAATAAAATTTTCATACTTCACAATGTTGAGTGGTATATTGTAAACACTTGACTGGATTGGCATTTGAAATAATTTTTATGTTAATTTTAATTGAATTAAAGTTAAAGCACCCCATGGCATTGGTCCTTGTGTATGATTTCCTCTTTGGGAAAGGCCTTCAGCTTGGAGGAAAACTCAAACTACTCATTAACCGGAACAAAACTAGTTTACATGCTGCACTGGCTAGAATGAAAGTTAAAGCCAAAGTTCAAAGAAATGAAGATCTTCTACCACAGAATATCAGAGATCAGGAAGGTTGGTGGTGGTAGCCACAAAGATCTTGAGATCTGTGGTACAGTAGCTGATCTTTTGTAAAGGGGCATGTGCTGTTAACATATTATAGTACTGTCAGCCTCTTAGTCACTGCTGAGGCAGTGATGATTTCCAAATTTTAGAAGTGGGGGAATGCTCACTAAAGTCAAATGGGTGTGGCTATTGGTCATAACATTAAGTGGGTGTGGCTTAAATGTGAAAGTTGATGGGTGTGTGAAAAGACTACTAAAGCCTGGCTCAGGCTAGCTGGTTGGCTAACTTGGTTGAAAAATGAGTACACTCATTGACTCAAAGCAAAAATAGTGCGGTGTTGAATGGTGTTCCACTACGTTTAATTTTTGTTATATTTGTCAGGGGGAACGGCGTTCCCCCTGAAAAACATCACTGTGCTAAGGTCTGAAGTTTCACCCATGGAGTCAGATGAGGTTTAATAACGTAGTTGTGGGTGGTTGACTGCCTAAGAATAACCTCCATGTTTATTCTCAAGCTTAAGACTTGTGTGAGTAGAGTTTTTGTGGGGAAAAAAAGTAAAGTGCTGCATAAGGAATGTTTTGGATATAGCAAAGTGAAAAGGTAGTGAATTGACAACTGAAGATGTTTTGGAGCAAAAACATGTTGTGCTCTGATGAAAGGCTGTGCTCGAAACAGGGAGTATTTTATTCCCAAAGATCTTGGCAGGTCACCACCTTGCTTTGCTATAGAGTTCTTGTATGTGGTCTCTTTTACAGTACCTTGAGGGTAATTTTTCTTGAATCCTGATGTTCTCCAGTTTTCCTCCCTCTATATAAAATACAGTACTAAAATCAACACTTAGATCTTAGCTGTGCCTGACATGAATCATACATATGGTGGCTGCCTTGGGAAAAAATAAATGTTTGGAATTCACAGTTCAGCCCCACCAGCTTGCCATTGTAAAAACAACAGACCAGTTTGCATGAAGTGCATGGATAACACATTGAGAGGTTTTATTGGTGCAAAACTTCAGACATCCAAAACGTTGGACAACTTTCGACGTTACCCAATCAGATTTGTCAAAAAGAAAGATCACATGATCCATTCACTTCAGTATTAACCCTCTGGTTCTAAGTCCTTTCCCACCAGAAGCTGTTCATTCAGGCTGAAAGGCAAAGCATTCTCATGTACCTTGAATTTAGTATTCATTGAAGCACTAAAATATATTGTGAAAGTGAGTTGAGTTGGGGGGAGAGTGTTATGGAACCTCAACCAAGCAGCAGCTGCAAATGACACTGTCTGACTGCTATTGATTAATTTTGAGAAATCAGTATCATCCTTTTGCTATAAAATAAAATGAGTACACAAGAAAAATGGTTAACATGAAATTATGTTAATGATTATAATTGTCCTTCATTTAGAGATTCAAATTCCTCGATATGTCAGGGTGAATACCCTGAAGATGTCAACAAAGGATGTGGTTGGTTGGTTTTGTAATAATGGGTACAACGTTGGCAATCACAGCAATGAAACAACCAACACTTCAGCTCAGGTGATTACACAAATATGAACAATTGCAAAGAATGACAATATGAATATTTATATGACTCAGAGAATGACAGCTTTTTTTCATTTTAGACTTCTTGTAGTCAGCCATCCAACTCCTTTGTAATAGATGATCATATTTCAGATATTCTTGTCTTTCCACCTGGAACAGACCTGCACAATCATCCTTTGTACCAGGAAGGGAAAATAATTCTTCAGGACAAAGTAAGAACCGACAGGTGAAATAAATATTGTACTACAGTTAACGCACCCCATCTCCTAATATGTATTTGCTTATAGCAAATAGGGGAATGTGTGCCACTGGATGAATTTTGTGTGCGGAGTGGAATTTTTCTTAAAGTTTGTCTTGTGATTTCTCGGGTGGAACTAATTAGAAAAGACAAAGAAAGATTCCACTCTGCACACAAAATTCCACCTAGTGGAAAACCAGCTTAAGTCTGAACTTAGTCTAAGGTTTTTTAAGACAGTGACACCAGTGCAGTTATTTAGTCTGGCTCAGGATACACTTCTTTCTTCTAGCCTAGAACAAAAAGTACCATTTTTTTCAAGTTTGTCTGAAAAAGGGTCACAAAAATATTCAATTCCTATATTTGCTTATTGATCTGGAACACTGTTTTAAAGGTTCAGCGGTACACCCCTACCTTCCCTGGATGTCCAATGCAATTGCAGTGCTGTAGATTTAGCCATTGTGAGACAAGTTGCACAAAAATTGCTGTAGTGTTGTTCCTATACTAATACAAGCAACATTGACAGCAACTTTAATACAATAAAAAAAACAAATATATAAATAAATGTAAAATATTTTTTTACGTGGTGTTTCCACAAAACTTATTTATATTACGTTATTGCCATGAAAACTTTCAAAGAATTAAAAAAAAACAATGTTGCATGACATTGACAAGCTGCAGGACTTTGACTCAGAATAACAAGGACTTAAACTCTAAGGGATGGCCCTTGGAATAATTGTACTTGCAGACTTAAACTCGAATGACAAGTCAACATTACAACTCAGAAAGCCAAGATACTGTAATATTTAAAAAAATATTTATTTAGCTTTAACGCTAACTTTTTCAAGAATTAGTGCACTAGCAATAATTTACAAAATTTTAATATTTAATAGGCAAGCTGCTTTCCAGCATTCGTTCTTAGTCCCCCAGCTGGAAGTTGCATAATAGATGCTTGTGCTGCACCAGGGAATAAAACAAGCCACCTTGCTGCTATCATGGAAAATAAAGGGTAAGAACACTTATAGTTAATAATAGAAACTGGTTTGAAAAGCCAGTAAACACTGAAGTGTAGGTAAACACTGATGCAAATCATTAATTGTTTTATGTTTGGGCTAGCCAAGTTGGATCAAGTTTGTCTTTTCTCAAAAGATACAATACAGTTGCTTGCACCTAAGTGGAAACACCACCCATCAAACATGTTCTATTTCAACGTCAAACATAAAAGTTTTCCTTGGAAACATATTACGTTTCCCTTTGATATGTACATGTTTGTGCTCTTAGCCAATCATGTTTTCCTAATCCCATGTCAATTTCAAAACGGTTAACTTTTGAACATGTTTTAATGGGTGGTGTTTCCACTTAGGTGTAAATGACAGTACTATGCATTAGAGGGGCCAGTTTGAGTGAACAAGGAAAGTCACAAGGGGAGATGAACTTGGTTCATCATCAGCATAATTTCAAAACTAACTTAGCAGTTTTTGTACATGGCAAGCGCGGTTTTCTGGTTTTTCACTGAAAGTAACATCAGCTTAATTGTTTTAAAAAAAAATCAAATTTTTTCCAGTTTACTGAAAATGGGTCATCCCAGAAAAGATCCGTACTCCCCCCACAGAGGAAATTTGTGCCGTCCAAAGAGGGAGGGGGTAAAATTAACCACAGATTTGCTTAATGCTTAATTTCCTCCATGGGGGGGAGTATGGATATTTTCTGGAATAACCCAATCCACCCCACCCTACACATAGGCACAGAAGAAAGATCAACCAGAAGTCCAACTCTGTGTCAGCTTTGATGTGTAAGTGTCCTCACACATCATTGTTGCTTTGCACATGCAAACATTGCCATCAACATCGTCATTCCACACCATCCTGGTAAGTTCCACCAGTATTTTTTTACCTTCCCAACATCTCAATCATCGTCATTATGTTGCCATCACTCGTCACCATCCTGGTAAATTCCACCAGCAGCTTTGACCATCAAAAGTGCTGGTGGAACTTACTGTACTAGGATGGTGTAGGATAGCATAATACTCATTGAAAAAATGGGGACAATTTTTCACACAAGTCAGACTTCTGGTTGATCTTTATTCTGTGACATACGTATTTGAAGGGACAGACTTGATCATCTTAATGAAAGGATGTTATTTTGGTCTCTTGGCCTCAGAGTCATTGGGCATGATGTACAACAAATATGAACACAGTACAATCCAATAGGCTTTAAATGATGATATCATCAGCTCCATCTTACATACCATACCAATTGTAATACACGATGGTATCCATGCAAGGCTCCTCGTCATTACATGAGTGGTAACACTGGTGACTTTGATATGAAGCAAGGTCGTAATCATTTGGAACAGTCTCAAAAGGATCAGAGGGATGATTATAGTTGGGTTTAAGCAATCCAGAAGTATCGAAGGATTTTTCCAAATCAATTCACCTTCTGACGAGAACATTACGAGGACTGGAACTAGGGTGACTGAGAGTGTGTTTACGAGAAACATAATATGAACGATGGATAACTCTTGGAGACTCTGAGCGAGCTTGATAAGGTAGATTCCGTAAAAGGCTGTGAATGCAACATTAAATGCAGCATCCTTGATCGATACATAACAACTTCCATCATCACTACAGACAGTCATTAACATCATGCCTGAGTAGGTGACTGTGAGGGCTGACACCCAAGATGCGGGCTGGTCCTCAATTAGGCAGGTGAGAGCAGCTGTCACTATCAATGGCGAGAGGCAGAGATTTACTAGAAAGGCGGAAGGGCCTTGTGTATTTTCTTGCGTTGCCAGATCAGTTTCCTTGATGTACACAGTAACGATATAAAACGTTAGTAGAGGAATCTGACGAAGGAAAGTGCCCTTAGAGTGTTCATCTTGGCCAGCGCTCGGTCGATTGCGAGAGAGAAGATGAAAAATGACAATGTAAGCCACCGCTGTAAACCAGTGTAGGACCAGGTAAAGCGGCTTGTCGCGAAGGATTTTAAACGAGACGAAATGTTCCAAAAACACCGCTATAAACGCCAAAAAAGTCACAGTTACTTTGACAACAGTACTCGACGAAGTATTCCGAGGTTCGTAGGTCAACGGGCTTGCTTTTCCGCCGGGTTTCGCAACCAGCAACTCTCTCAAAAACGACGAATGACGAGTGATTTCGGTAAACATGGTTCGACGTTGAAAACGTTTTAGAACACCGGGTTTTGATAGGTAAACGACGTCGTTTGGACTTTCAGTTCAAGAAGAAGAAGAAGACGATAGATTAATAAATATCCACTGCAGACAGCAACTATTGGGCAAAACAAAAAGCCAAATGACATAAACAAACACCCCAATACAAAACGCTACTATGTTCCTTCGGACGTTCACTTCCGAATTCTGCACTGGCGTATTTCTTTGTCTTCTCGTTTCCAGACTCCACGCTTGACACGGGTACCTCCTCACAAAGGAATTTCTTTGGAAAACTAGTTATACAGAATGTTTTCTTCTGTTAGGCCCTGTTTACATGAAGCAGATTGACAGTCCAATCGGATCGAAAAACGCGAGTGAAGTCAATCCGGGTACATGTTTATATAGAGAATCCGATCTGCTTGGAACTGGAACACTGCGTAGGCAGTGGGCACCCCCTGTGGCGGACTCGAAAGACGCGTGGGCGACTGTGGCAGGGGATTTTAAAAAAAACAACGAAAAACGGTTACCGGAAGCGGGAAAAAAGGCGGAAAAAAGGAAAAACGGGGGGGAGGGAGAGGAAAAAATTGGTTATAAATCCATGTCCTATATTCACGAATTTATTGGTTAGGATTAGGGTGTGTGTTGGGGTCAGGCTTTCATGAAGTACCTGGGTTATTTAGGACATGGAATTATTACCAAAAAATTTAACACACCAACGACCAAGTGTGCCACAGTCCCCCGCGCGTCTTTCGAGTCCGCCACAGAGCGCCCACGCGCTTTTTGGCATGACGAATTGCCAAGATGACTCCACTCGTGCGTATCGTCATTTTCAAGTCAAACTGTGTTTAGATTGGAGACATTCAAGTCGATCCTTGGATGGCAACTTAGGTGTCGTTTTTTTGCTTTGTCTTTGTTTTGTTTAAAAAAAAGAAAGTATATTACAATTAAGACCGTGTTTTAATACATGAAGCGGATTGAGTGTTCAAGTCTAATCTCGCATGTTGTTTCTCCTTGTTGTGTATATCAGCCTGAGTCGGGCCAAAAACATATTTATGCCCGCGAACATCAACTCTATTGTTATAATAATTCATGAGCATTTGCATATCCCGGCGAAACGCCTTGCCTTTCCTCGTCTTGTTGTCTAATTAAATCCAATCAAAGATTCCAAAACTAGCAAAATTTTACTTGTTTTCTAGAAAGATCTTTGCTTTTGATATTGCTGCCAAACGAATCACAACAATGAAAAAACTCCTTCGCCGAGTTGGAGAACAGATCACGGAGATCAAGAACGAAGATTTCTTGAAAGTGAGTACACGGGCAATAGAACATGAAATTGAAAAAAATGAAAATACGCATTCAATGTTAACCACGCATGATCTCAAATATTTCATTACTAAAAATCTTTGGTTCTTTGTTTTATCGAAAACACTGCACTCTACTTTTCCATCTTAAAATACTCCGGTTCCGGTTTGAGCGTGGACACGCGTAATTTGACGACACACGTTTCACGCGGGAAACTAACATGTTGCTAAGCGGAAACTGCGAAGTTACTAAGGCCAAACGGCATTGTTTCTTCGCGACAACATCGCGTTGTGGGGTTTGTCAGCGAAATGGCCGATCGGAAAAGAACTGTGGAGTTCTTAGCTTCACTTGACGAAGATTTAATTGTGTACGAAAGTATTTAATTGTGTATAAAAGATGAGTTATAAACATGACAACATTTGCTTTGAAAATTTGGCGCTCGTTTCAAATTGAAACAATACCGTTTGGCCTTAGTAACGTTACAGTTTCCGCTTAGCAACATGTTAGTTTCCCGCGTGAAACGTGTCGTTAAATTACGTGGGTCCACGCTCAAACCGGAACCGTAGTAACTTGATTGCTCATCCAACGTCAATTTTCCGTTGGACTAGTTTCGCCCGCACTACTTATAATGTCCAGCTGACGCCTCCGAGCATCTCCGACGACCCCCGAAACCTCTAATCTCCGAAAATTACAAAGATGGTCACCACAAGACTTTCAATACGAAAGCAAAGGTGTTGGAATACAATGTTAGTCGTGAACTCGTTAATAAATATATAGCATCCACAACTTATTTCGTTGAATGTTTGGCACAATTGCTCTTATCACCGAAAGATACTGTCTTGAATATCATAATCAAACTCATGAGGAATTTCATTCATTTTTCATATTGTTTTTTTTTTCTAGACTGATACTAAAGATCCTTTGTACGAAAATGTCCAATATATCTTAGTGGATCCATCATGTTCGGGATCTGGAATGATTAACAGACTGGATTATGTCATGAACAACGAAGATAAAATGGTATTAATCTATAATTATATCCAACTACAATTCTCATCCAATTCTCAACCGAATGCAACTAAAATTTAATAGATTAGTCCTTGGTCTATGCCTCTTTGGGCAACTCGTCTACAAAGTTACATGCATGGAAATAGGGTTAATACTTTTTGAGATATTCTGGCGACAAACAAACAAACACAGACATACAGACACGCAGACAGACAGACAGACAGACAGACAGACAGACAGACAGACAGACAGACAGACAGACAGACAGACAGACAGACAGACAGACAGACAGACAGACACGCAGACAGACACGCAGACAGACACGCAGACAGACACGCAGACAGACACGCAGACAGACACGCAGACAGACACGCAGACAGACACGCAGACAGACACGCAGACAGACACGCAGACAGACACGCAGACAGACACGCAGACAGACAGACAGACAGACAGACAGACACTTTATTTATACTCGGGATTTCATCAAAATTATAACAAACGTTACAATATTTGTTTTACATGAGAGTCGAGAATTAGTTTTAAATTAAAATACAAAGTATAATACTATATACAAAGTGTTTATAAAATACTTAATGGGGGAAAATGTTAATAGCTAACGAGGACCAAAGGATGCAATATGCTTCTTAAATGAAGATAGCGTAGTTTTAGATTTGAGCTCAATTGAGAGATCATTCCATAGTTTTGCTCCACTGACCACTATACATAAAGCTGTTTTTTAGAAAATCCGTGCTAGGTTTTGGTAAGTGAAAGTTCATATCCCTACTTCTCAAATTATAGGATATGTGTTCACTTAGGCTCAAATAAGTCAGCTATGTATACTGGAGCAAGACCATTAATTGATTTGTACATCATTATGGCTCTATGTTCGTCGCGTCGTTCACACAGACAGACAGACGCGCAGACAGACAGACAGACAGGTAAAAAAAGATAACATCTTAGCGGAGGCAATAAACCTACATGTATTTCTAGCCGCACATTTGGGAAGAGATTGCCTTCATGCTTGCCTTGAATTTTGCGGTATACCGCTATCCATGAGATATTATAAGACACGTCAATTTTAGTATCACAATGGGATATCACAACAGCGTGTCACAACATATCGTAACCGACATAACGTAACGTCATCAGCATATTATGTAATGGTATATTTTTCAGGACAATGAGGAAAACCAGAGAATTGAATCTTTGGCCCAGTTTCAAGTCACAGCACTATCCCATGCCTTGAGTTTTGCAAGTGTCCAGAAAGTTGTGTATTCCACTTGTTCAGTTCATGAGAAGGTCAGTACCACAAGCAACGTATCACTGTACGTCGATAATAACCATATAGATAGTAATATACTGCAATACTAATGCCTCAAGTATTCTTAATTAATGTTCGTAGGAAAATGAGGAGGTTGTCAAAAGAGTTCTGGAAAAATTTAATGAAACATTCACACTGAGCAACGCACTTCCAACATGGCCCCATCGTGGTCATTCAATATTTCCTGAAGGTACGTTGTCAATTAAGTACTTACTAATACACTTAGAAAAAGTGCTTGTTCTCTGGCCACATATCACATCAGATGCATGCCATTTGCATGTAATAGAGCGTTTTCATCTGACGTCACGGCGGCCATATTGGTGTACCAAAACAATGAAATGGCGGCAATATTGGTGTACGGTATGGGAATTAGCTCTTTCTTATTCAAATATTTCGTATTGTTTCACCACCCCATGGGGCCACCGATCACTTGAGTGAAAACGCTCTATAATAGTTCAAATAGAAGACCGAGGACTTTACCGGAGTTTCTCAAACTCAATTATTTATAAACACTAGCCCTTTTGTCCCATCTTTTGAATGATGTATATTAACTAGTATTCAGTTTCCGCTGACATTCACAGTTGCTTTTTGTCTACTTATTAATTTTACGCCGGCCAAAGGGAGAGCTCCCGGAAATTTGGCCAATAAAGGGTTAATGACTTGTTTCAGTTGGTACGTTAACGCAATATGATCTGACCACTGGTCTGACACATTCAACTTGTCATCTTGTGTCTGTAACTACATATTACTATAATATGGCCTCTTGTGCTGTCATCTGGCTATACCTGTAATATAGTTGTAATAACTACGGCCCAACACATTCATATGTGAATATTTAGATCTACACCTTCTGTCGATCCGCTCCGCTCGGTGACAGTGCCCTAACAGTACTTATACTACGAGCTAACTACGAGCTTTAAGTATTTTCAACCCAAAGTGTCTTATATTCAAATTCTGAACTGCAAGCTTCAAAATAAACATTGTAAACTGATTCAATTATGAAATATGAACCATACATGTATCTAACAACTGTGAATGTCCACAGGACATCAAGACGAAGTTTTCTTACAAATTGACCTAAACTTGAATTCTTGTTTGCCAACAATTAATCAAAATGTCGTTTGCAATCCAATTCAATCCCCACACTTGACCATCCGGACTTCTGTGCAGGTTTCCTGTATTTTGTATGGGTTTTTCTTGTTTTGTTTTTTTAAAACCATTCTTTTTTAGCGTTTTTGCAGTTTTGGGGAAATTTTGTATGTCGGAATTGCTAAAAATAGCGCGACACAACCCCTTTAACCAATTATACAATGTTCAAATTTCTTAGCTGAAAAATGTGTCCGAGCGTCCCCTCGAGAGGGGTTCACCAACGGCTTTTTCCTGGCGCTGTTCACGAGAAAACACACGAGGGAAGACAAGGGAAAGATAGACCAAGAACTTGATGGAAAAATGACGATGAACGAAGGAAACTCGAAGAAGAGGAAGAAAAAGAACAGAAAGAGAAAACGAAATTCAAGCGTATCTGTGATGAACAATGTCGAGGTGACAAAAAGACTTAAAACGCAGGAAACTGAGGGAAACGACACTGTTGCTGAACATAGCGACACGATTATGGTTAAAAAGAGAAAGAAACGTAAAACTAAGAGTACAAAAAAGGCAATTAATAGACAAAAACAGCATAAGCATGACGATGAATAATCCTGCTTACCTACACGATGAAGACTTGTTGAAACATTTGTATGTAAACAATAATTGTACATAAACCGCTCTCGTTTGCCACGGATGTAGAAAATATAAGGTTGGCGATAATTGACGGCTACATTGTGCAATATGGACATTGTAAGCTAGCTGTTACCAGGGACATTTTCCGCCGCCATTTTGTTTTTTTTGCCGCCATTTTATTTTTAGTCGCCATTTTGTTTTTTGCCGCCATTTTGTTTTTAGTCGCACACGAGGTTGTGTAGCGGTCTCGTCTCAGCATGTCATTACTGAGAGCTTGGTTATGTGTGTATACGGTAAGACGCAAGTATGAGTGAGGCAATGCAATATTAACATTGACATTTCCACTCCTTAACATGCTTAGGGACAAAATATGGCGAAGAATCTACGAGTGTGTATAATTAAGCTAATATGGAGATGCTCGGCTTATTTACATATTAAATTTCTATATTATATACACATTTTAGTCATTGTCATAAATAAATGGCAACTTCATTGCCCTGTAATTTACAGAAACTCTAGAGACCAGCTAGAGGTAATCAGACACTATAATACTACTAGAATACGTTAAGCTAAAACAGCCTTATTTGCGAAATCTACCCGCGGTATCTCGAGTGTATATCAAAGCGAAGCGAAGTAATAACTCTTGTGTGGATTGCTAGGGAGTTGCGGTTAGGTTTATAGTTGCCGGGGGGTTGTGATTAGGTTCAGGGTTAGGACTAGAGGTAGGGTTGGGGTTTGGGTTTCAATCCTTTCTAATTTAGGATTATCCTCAATTCTAGGCCATTTGACAATTGACGGTATACCAATAAAGATGGCGGCGGTACATTTAACCACAATGCTTTGCGACATCAAATCAGCTCAAATAATAACTAAACATTGTTTATGATGTTAACACAGAATAGAAATACAACCAGAAGTCCAACTCGCGTCGGAACCTTTGAAGTTTATGTCCTCGCGCATCTTGATTCCTCGCCATCCTACGCAATCCTGGCAAGTTCCCCCGGCAGTTTGGACCTTCAAAAGAAGGTTAAAACTGCCGGGGGAACTTGCCAGGATTGCGTAGGATCGCGTAAAATATCGCGCCTGCGCATTGAAGAAATGCGGACAAGTTGTCACTCGAGTTGGACGTCTGGTTGTATTTCTATTCTGTGATGTTAACATGGATTATGTAAGCAAAGAACTTCATTCCTACCAGAGTTGATCTTTTTTAAAGACCTATCTTCCGATAATTGTACAAGAAATAATATTTACTATGCACAAATGATTGCGGTTAAATGTACAAGTCGCCATCTTTTTCGGTACGGTCAATTCATTCAGGATGATCCTGAATTCTAGATGGGAGGATAAGCTGATCATCAACTGTGAAGTTCACATAGATTGGCGAAAGGCCTGGAACCGAGTGATTTGTCGGAGAAAACCTCAGTGTTCAAATCTTATTCTATCTAACCTTTCTGTTTATCTTCTTCCTTTCTTCTTACTCATAAGTGCCATGCATTTCGGGCAGTACCATTTGCCTTTGGGTGGATCACAGATCCCAACACAGCCATAATGAAACCATTCGATGGGACACTAGATAAAAGAGAAAACCAATGGATATGTAATAAGACTCTGTTTACATGAAGCGGATTGAGTGTTCAAGTCAAATCTCGCATGTTGTTTCTCCTTGTTGTGTTTACATGAAGAAGATTGAAAGTTTTCGAGCTGATCGGAACGAATGGTTGAAGTCAATCCACGCAGTGGAGTGGATTGACTTGAGATTCACGCAAGGATCGACTTGAATGTCTCCAATCTGATTCATGTAAACACGGTTTGACTTGAAAATGACTTTATATATATATAAGGCTCTCCTCCCTTTGACGACAAACATTTTCTGGTGTTAGACAGAGTAAAACAATAAAGGGGCCGTTTTTGGCCAGCTTAGGTAGGAATGGATGAATTACTTGTTAACCCATTGCAGGAATGGGCACGGTTGGCGTGTGCTGTTAGGGCGCTGCCTCTCACCAGTAGTTAAGCCCGATTGGACGGGGTTAGTACTTGGATGGGTGACCGTCTGGGAATAACCCTGTTCTCGAGCTGGAGACTCATGTGAGTAGAGTTTAGTTGGTCTCTCCTGTGCTCCGAGGGTTTTTCACCGGGTTTTCCTCCCTCCGCAAAACCAACACCTAGGTCTTAGCTGTAATTCGTGGGCCGATATGTGTCGTATGGCGGCTGCCTGAGCGTATTAAATATGCCTTCGACTCGGCCATGTCAAAAATTATTGTAAGGCGCATTTGAAAACCTTAAAGTTGAATTTGCGCGGTATAAATTCATATTATTATTATTAATGGGTCAAACATATCCACGTCACATGCTGGATCAAACATCTCCGCGACTTCTCGGAGAAAAGTATATGTCATATGATAAGTTGTCCGTATACATGTAGTACATGTGGTACGTTCGCGAGCTTGGCGTAATGTAACAGACGTTTGTTGGACGTTCGTCAAGCTCAATTACTCGGAAAAGATTTCTAAGCCAGGGTTCGAACTTAAAGGTGACGTACAGTCCGTTCTGCGCATGACCGCAATGTGGTCTCCAAAACAAGACTTTCGTAGATAATAACATGAAGTACTCAGCAAAATGTAAACGGTTAGGAACAACATGGCAGAGAACCAAGCGATTCGGCGAGGATATCTCCTCGGATTTCTTCTATTTCTCCTGAAAATGTTTTGTTTTGGGTACAAGAAATGAATGGGAACCAAGAAAAGCTTACAATCTTGAATAAGGTATTAGTATTATTTTTGTAAATAAAGATGTAAACATTAGTTTCGTACATGCGCAGAACGGACTGTACGTCACCTTTAATATCAAATAAATAAATAAATAAACTAATTCATTCAAATCAAATTCATTCATTCAAAGGCAGCATTGGGTGTGTTTCTCCCACAACTCCAAACACGTAGAATTTTCAAGTGATTATATTTGATAATGATCGACAACGAGGGGAGTCTATACGTAATTGTACTAATATGGTTAAGTATTCATGCACTGGACTTACAGTAGAATTATCACAACCGACCATCTCTCCATAGGAGACCTAAGGAAAAGAAAATGAAAAATTCAGTTTTTTATATAAAGTGCCTATTACTAAGTAATTTAGCTCTACAACCAATCATGCAAGCAAGAGCCTTCATTTGCATCCTCTGAGGCAAAGGGAAGGAGGATCTGCCAAAATCGTGCATCTCTTAGTGAAGGCCACGGTATCAAAATGCTGCAACGTGTTATCTAAACATACATTTATTTATTTTCTTTAATCTATTTAGTTGCTATACCTCTTTGTTGTTGTCTGTCTGTCTGTCTGTCTGTCTGTCTGCCTGCCTGTCTGCCTGTCTGTCTGTCTGTCTGTCTGCTTGTCTGTCTGTCTGTCTGTCTGCTTGTCTGTCTGTCTGTCTGTCTGTCTGTCTGTCTGTCTGTCTGTCTGTCTGTCTGTCTGCTTGCCTGCCTGCCTGTCTGCTTGCCTGTCTGCTTGCCTGTCTGCTTGCCTGTCTGCTTGCCTGTCTGCCTGTCTGTCTGCTTGCCTGCCTGTCTGTCTGTCTGTCTGCCTGCTTGCCTGTCTGCTTGCCTGTCTGCTTGCCTGTCTGCCTGTCTGCCTGTCTGTCTGTCTGTCTGTCTGTCTGTCTGTCTGTCTGTCTGTCTGTCTGTCAACTTGGATGGTCAACTCTTGAGGATAGACGATGTAAACACAAATGTATTACTTGTATAAAATTCTTTATGGCAATGCTACCTGAAGCAATATTTTCTCCATGCTAATCAAGGAAGGGAATACAACCTTAGAGGTAGTGAAAATCTTATTTTGCCAAAACCAAAAACCGAATATTTAAGAAAAAGCTTCACACTTTCTGGCGCTAAATTATGGCACAGTCTTCCAGTCCATTTGAAAAATCAAGTTACATTGCCGTCTTTCAAGCGAGAATTGACATCCCTCAGTTCCACTAACTACTAACCTAACTATAATAATTTGTATAACATTGTAAATACTGTACTAATGTATATTTTCTCTAGTTTATTTAACTTATATTTAACTCTTATGAAAAGCAATTTGTACAATTGATAAGATTCCGAATTTAAATAAAGTTTTCTCTGTCTGTCTGTCTGTCTGTCTGTCTGTCTGTCTGTCTGTCTGTCTGCCTGCCTGCCTGCCTGTCTATCTGTTGTCTGTCTGTCCATCTGTCTCTCTGTCCGTCTGTCTGTTTCCTGGACATCTCACAAAGTACTGCACAGGTTTGTTATGAAAGTTTGATGCAATAGACTGTAGAACATACTTGATTACACAGGCAATATCGAGGTTCATTTGGATCATAGACCCAATCCACAGTTGGAGCAGGTACTTCTTGCTGCAAGGTGGTGGTCACGAGAGGTACAGGCATAGCTGCCGACGTTTTTTGTCTGAAAATTGATTACAAAAACAAACAAACTAAATATCAGCAAAGATGGAGTTGAATAAGCATGCACGTGTCTACTGCCATTATATGTATTTGAATTGTTAACACAGAACGGTTAACAACTACGATATCAACAGCTTCCAGAGTTAACAGCTAACAGAGTTCACAGCTAACAGAGTTAACAGCTAACAAAGTTAACAGCTAACAGAGTTAACAGCTAACAAAGTTAACAGCTAACAGAGTTAACAGCTAACAAAGTTAACAGAGTTAACAGCTAACAGAGTTAACAGCTAACAGAGTTAACAGCTAACAGAGTTAACAGCTAACAGAGTTAACAGCTAACAGAGTTAACAGCTAACAGAGTTAACAGCTAACAGAGTAAACAGCTAACAGAGTTAACAGCTAACAGGGTTAACAGCTAACAGAGTTAACAGCTAAGAATGTTAACAGCTAAGAAAGTTAACAGCTACCAGAGTTACCAGCTAACACAGTTGCCAACTAACAGAGTTAACAGCTAAGAAAGTTAACGGCTAACAGAGTTAACAGCCAACAGAGTTAACAGCTAACAGAGTTAACAGCTAACAGAGTTAACAGCTCACAGAGTTAACATCTAACAGGGTTAATAGCTAACAGAGTTAACAGCTCACAGAGTTAACATCTAACAGGGTTAATAGCTAACAGAGTTAATAGCTAACAGAGCTAAAAGCTAACAGAGTTAACAGCTAACAGAGTTAATAGCTAACAGAGTTAATAGCTAACAGAGTTAACAGCTTACAGAGTTAACAGCTAACAGAGTTAACAGCTAACAGAGTTAACAGCTAACAGAGTTAACAGCTAACAGCTAACAGAGTTAACAACTAACAGGGTTAACAGCTAACAGGGTTAATAGCTATAACAGAGTTAACAGCTAACAGAGTTAATAGCTAACAGAGTTAATAGCTAACAGAGTTAATAGCTAACAGAGTTAATAGCTAACAGAGTTAATAGCTAACAGAGTTAACAGCTAACAGAGTTAATAGCTAACAGAGTTAACAGCTAACAGAGTTAATAGCTAACAGAGTTAACAGCTAACAGAGGTAACAGCTAACAGAGTTAATAGCTAACAGAGTTAATAGCTAACAGGGTTAACAGCTAACAGGGTTAACAGCTAACAGGGTTAATAGCTAACAGAGTTAACAGCTAACAGACTTAATAGCTAACAGAGTTAACAGCTAGCAGAGTTAACAGCTAACAGAGTTAATAGCTAACAGAATTAACAGCTAACAGAGTTAACAGCTAACAGAGTTAATAGCTAACAGAGTTAATAGCTAACAGAGTTAACAGCTAACAGAGCTAAAAGCTAACAGAGCTAAAAGCTAACAGAGTTAAAAGCTAACAGAGTTAACAGCTTACACAACTTCCGGAGTTACACAACTTCCGGAGTTACACAACTTGCGGAGTTGACAATACTACATGGTGTCTACTGTGCGTATACACAAAAATGTAAGGATTTGCGCATAAAACATTAAAAGTAAGAACGTACTTCTTCCTTCCATATTGTTTGCTAGACGAGGGACTGGTCATTGGTTGACTCATGTCCACATGAGATAGCGACGATACTGAAGAAGTTGGCGCATAGCTAGCAGGCATACCAGCTGGTGAACTGGGATAGTTACTAAGTTGAGAGACAACTCCCAGAGCACTGTTGACAGGTAACCCTAGAAGACAGAAGTGATCTGATAAGCAACGCCGCCGAGAGATATTGTAGGGCCCGGGAGAAAATATCGATTTGAGGACCCTGATGATATCACATGTGTTATAGGATTGCGTTTAAGTGTTTTCAGTTGGACCTTTGAGCCCTGCGCTTTCTTACGTCAAAAACTCTAATCTCTCTCCTGGGCCCCTCTCAAGATGGGGCCCAGGGGCAACTTTACTCCTGCCCTCCCTCCTCTCAGCGGTCTTTGTGATAAGACACATCCTGCATCTGAATGCCAGAGGCTATTGTTTAAACATAGCGAGTATGTGGACAGAAAGATATTTTGGTCAAATGAGTTAATTTGTCATTATTAGCCATTTCAGAATTGCGCGCTAGCGACCTGGGGATAGCGAGGTTGACAATGCATCATCGAACTGTTTTGGGGGACGGGTTCATTGTTCAACCTCGTACCCAGGGTCTTCTCTGCTTTCAAAATGGCGCAAGGAGAAGACCCTGGCAAAGGCTGGTCACGTGACACCAATAATTTTGGAATATTTTGATGAGTGACTCACACTGTACCGGGGGGTGCGGTACAGTCACTGATAAACAGAGTATAGTTGGCTTGCGTACGTAAAACTATTCAGCGAACTATTTAGGCACTCAAGAATAACCAAACCGTACAAAAAACAAGACATTATCTTAACAAGTTTATCAAATCAGTTAATGACCATGTTTAGTAAGAAGCGTCTGCACTACAACATATTTGCTTTATTATGCAAGCAAGAAGTGTTTATGTGGCAAATGTCGTAAATTTTGAAATATGTCTATTTAATAACGTTACAGGATTTGCAACAACCTTCTACGTTTATAAGAACCGAATCAACCGCTCCCCCCAGGACGGGCGAAGCTCAAATTATCCATGTGACCAAATACTCCAAGAATCTTGGAGTATTTTGGAATCACGTGACCAGCCTTTGCCAGGGTCTTCTCTTCGCGCCATTTTGAAAGTAGAGAAGGCCCTGGGTACGAGGTTGTTCATTGTTCACCTCCCCCAAAATAGCCCCATAATGCATTGTGAACCGCGCTATCCTCAGGTCTCTAGCATAATTGTGAAATGGCGAATAAGCAATAAGTCACTATTCATAACCTATTAATATACAAAAAGAATAAGGGATGGCAACTCTACACATCTATACAGTCAAACGTCTCCTATAAGCAACTAACTTCGCAAATTTACATTTACATGTAACTTCTCAGTGAGTCGTTCAAAAGCTAGCCTCATTCGCAGACGTTCTTATGGCTCGCTTACCTCCCCAAACTAACGTCTGCTCACCCGAGAGCTACATTCCATTCCCTTTGTGTACGTGGGCCAATGAAATTACACCATTGTCGTGCTAAATAAAGCCGTCCTGGGCTGGTGTTGTTATGTGTAATTTGTTTAGTCGAAAGCTAATATTTTGAAAAGTTTAACCTAGAATTTCACGAAATTTACGAAGAATATTGTTTGATTATGTTCTTGCTGCCTATGCAAACAAATAAGCGTGAAAGTCAGTGTAAAGCGTAAGAGCGTTGAGATAAATTTAAGATTGTAAACAAAAGCTCAAAGGCATGTTAACGGTTTTATAGTGTCCGAAGCGAATGCCCAAACGAGTTTACTTGAAAGCTAATATTTCGCTTACTATAGCTCAGAGCTTTACAAAATGTACGAAGAATGGTATTATGAATATGTTCTTGCTGGTCGTGTAAATAAATCTGTGCGAAAAGTTTTAAAAAAGCTAGAAGTGTTGCGAAATGTATCTAGTGGATAATAAATTTTACGGGGATGTCTGGCCATGTCTGGCTAGCAACCTCAATGTTATTCAGCTTCATATTCCATGCAGTGGCGCTTTTAACTTTATTTCATGTACATGTATTCATATTGCGATTCACAGTTACAACATCATCAATATTGATTCTATTTACGCAAATTTTTACTAAACTATCAGCAATAGTTTTCGAAATATTGGTTCAAACATTGAAACGGCAGCTCAAAGTCGGAGGTCAGGTTTCCAGATATTGGAAGTCTGACTCTGATTGGTCAACAATTGGAAAGGAATTTACTGCTCGGGTAAGCAGCTGGTAGTTGAGGGGAGTGAGAACGAACCCGAACTGACGGCTGCGAAGGAGACTTCAAAAGACATCCCCTAAGCGATCGCCATTTAACTCAGAACGCCATACCTTACCGAACACTTGTCATTACCTGTATAATCTGCTTGTGTTGATGGATAGCTTTTCATAGCTGAATTCGACTTCCTTCCAGGCATTTGGTAAGGCAATGGTGAATGTGAAACTGATGGCGAAACAACAGCACCGGAGCTTGCACCCACTGTTCCTAGAAATATAGTGTTAAATAAAGTACTATTTTAGCTTACTTGCCAAATTCTAAGTGTACATGGTGAATACAGTCAAACCTCCCGTAAGCGGACACGTTCGGGACCGAGTAATGGTGTCCACTTACGGGAGGTGTCCGCTTATGAGAGGTTCATTAATATTCATTTGATAGTTAATAACTGAAATGTGACTCACACGACTACAATGAACAAACTAATAAGATGGCTTAAAAAATATGTTAATGTAATCGTCATTATTTAAAGGTGATGTACAAGTTATTTCACCACCGTATCTGATAAAAACTATTTTAACAATAATAAAGTGCATACTGGACGCTTACGAGAGGTTATAAATTGTTATTTGGGAGTCTAGTTTTGGTGTCCGCGTTCCCTTACGGGAGGTGTCCGCTTACCAGAGGTCGAAAACAATGTTGAGTGTTAACAAATATTGATTAAACATTCACTTCTTTTGAATGTTCTTTATGAATTATTAAGAAATTTGAGACCGTAAAGTTCCCAAAGCAGCTGCCCCCGTTACTTTTGGTAGCCGTTACTTTTGGGTAGCCGTTACTTTCGGGTAGCCGTTACTTTCGGGGAGCCGTTAGTTTCGGGTAGCCGTTACTTTCGGGGAGCCGTTAGTTTCGGGTAGCCGTTACTTTCGGGTAGCCGTTACTTTCGGGTAGCCGTTAGTTTCGGGTAGCCGTTACTTTCGGGGAGCCGTTACTTTCGGGGAGCCGTTACTTTCGGGTAGCCGTTACTTTCGGGGAGCCGTTAGTTTCGGGTAGCCGTTACTTTCGGGGAGCCGTTACTTTCGAGCAGCCGTTACTTTCGGGGAGCCGTTACTTTCGGGGAATCGTTACTTTTGGGTAGCCGTTACTTTGGGTAGCCGTTACTTTTGGGGAGCCGTTACTTTTGGGGAGCCGTTACTGTTGGGGAGCCGTTACTTTTGGGGAGCCGTTACTTTTGGGGAGCCGTTACTTTTGGGTAGCCGTTACTTTTGGGGAAGCGTTACTTTTGGGGAGCCGTTACTTTTGGGGAGGCGTTACTTTCGGGGAGGCGTTACTTTCAGGAAGCCGTTACTTTTGGGCAGCCGTTACTTTTTTATAGTCATTACTTTTGGATAGCCGTTACTCTTGGGTAGCCGTTACTTTCGGGGAGCCGTTACTTTCGGGTAGCTGTTATTTTCGGGGAGCCGCTACTTTTGGGTAGCCGTTACTTTCGGGGAGCCGTTACCTTCGGGGAGCTGTTACCTTCGGGGAGCCGTTACCTTCGGGGAGCCGTTACCTTCGGGGAGCCTTTACTACTTTCGGGGAGCTGTTAATTTCGGGTAGCCGTTACTTTTGGGTAGCCGTTACTTTCGGAGGAGCGTAACTTTGGTAATTCTACGTTATTCTATCACTTACCTAACGTGTATTGAATGGAGGGCGGCTGTGTCGAAGGAATAGACATCTTGGGAGACAGTGGCATGTTGCAGTACGGGTTCAATGAGGTGTGATAAGAGCTGTAATCTGGTAAACTGACAGTTGACACTGGCACTGAGATATCACCATTGGGAAGACCATCGTTGAAAATATCAATAGCATTGGCTTTTCGTTCTGAAACATCAAATGAACAGCCAACTTAGAACTGATATGAATTACATACAACCATAAAACTACACTAGAATTAAACTGGTAACTTTATTTGAGAGTGTAAAAAAAGTAGAGTGCTGCGTTGGCAGTGTTTTAGATAGAGCAAAGTGAAAAGGTGGTAAACTGCCGAGAGTAGTTTTGATAACGAAATACTGAATTATATAACGTAATACGTAAATGTGATTTGGGGCACTGCTTGAAACGTCAGTATCTTGTTATCAAAACTATTCTCAGCAGTTTACTACATTTTCACTTCGCTGGTAACTTTATTTGTTTTTCAAAATCCCACTAAAGTGCTGTATTAGTAAATAGATATGTTTTGTTATCTTGGATCAAAATCGGTCTCTTAAGGTGGCTCCCTACGGTAATTTCAATAGGGGACTGGTGACTAGAATTAGTATTGCTACGCATGCGTAAATAGCGATCTTGTCGATTCGAAATTCTGTGACCGCGTCGACATGGATGTTAGACTTGTAGACGTTTTCTTCGGTGAATTTTGCTAAAATTTTGTAAATAAGTAGTTTATAAAAAGTTCTAAAGTATATATAATTTTAAAAAATGTTCATAAGACAGAACTTTTTTAAATCGATAATTTTTATAGCGAAAAATCTGTCCATACAACCCTCTCTGATTTTGTGCATGGATATTCTCCACAACAGTATCTATCATCTCAGCAATTTTTAAAAAATTTGACCGAAGCAAACTGAAGACATGCCGCTTCAATTATGCAATATTTGAAAATATACCAAAGTTCCAACGTCATTATTACCATGGTAACAGCAAATAATTAAACTTTTTGATAGATATTTTATATCTGCTATAGTTCTGCTATAGTAAGGTCTACTTAGTATTTATCTAACAAATGTTTAGACTTGTGAATAACATTAGATAATGAGCGTATGAAATAGCGCGCATTTATTGAAACTATAGGGAGCCACCTTAAGTCAGCCAAATACTGTCCCCTTTAAATTTTTTTTACTCTCACTGTCTAACGCCATACGATTTTAGTCATCGAAGGGAGAACTCTCAGACATGCCAGCCCGCAGCAATGGGTTAATTAATCCTTTACCAGCACGTTTTCCACTAGGAGTCGGTATCCTGACTCGATTTTAGACTTACTTTGAGATTGTGCTGTTGGTGGAATAATGTTACGAGCAGAAGGTTGGATGGGTTGTAAGCTGCTAACTGGAGGCGTGGCTGGGGCTTGGACTTCATCTAACAGTAAGGAACCTTAAATAAAAATTAAAAAACAGCATGAATCAGAATAGAGCAAACTGATGAAAATGAAAGAGTCTCCCAAATGATTTCCATGTTGTTGTTGTTGTTGTTGTTGTTGTTGTCGTTGTTGTTGTTGTTGTTGTTGTTGTTATTGCTGCTGCTGACTTGCTGTTGTTGTTTCTGTTGCTGCTACTGTGGTTGATGGTGGTGGTGCTGTTGCTTTCACTGCTGCTGTTGGTGGTGGTGCAGTTGCTTTCACTGTTGCTGTTGGTAGTGTTGCTTCTGTTGTCATTGCTGCTCCTATTGTTGTTGTTAGTTTCAATGCTGATGCTGTTATTGTTGCTGATATTTGGTTGTTGTTGTTTCTGTTGTTGCTGATGTTGGTAGTGATGTTGGTTTTACTGTTGGTGCTGCTTCTGTGGTCGCTGCTGCTGTTAGTCTTGATGCTGTTGTTGTTATTGTCTCTGTTGCTGATATTGTTGTTGTTGTTGTTGTTGTTGCTGCTGTCATCATCATTGTTGTTGCAACTGTAAATGTTGTGTGTGTTGCTGTAGTTGTGACTGTTGTTGTTGCTAGTGTTCTTGCTGCTGCTGCTGCTGTTGTTGTTGCATTTGTTGGTATTGTTGCTGCTACTGTTAGTATCATTTGCGTTCAAGCGTTTAGCGAAAAACTATTAGTTGTTTTCGACTTTTGAAACAAACGTTGTCCAGTGACAACTATACGTCTGACATATCAAATCAATAACAAATAGGGGGTGTAACTTTCCGTTGTTATTACTTCCGTTTCGAGTTTCAACATTGTGTTGATATTTTCTCACGGGCCACGGCAAACATGGAATACAAAATAAATGCGTTCGGCAGGTCATATCCATTCTCACAATTAAGCCAAAGACAAGTTATTCCAAGCAAACGCTGCCGTGTGAAAAGAACGATGACAAGTATTGAGAACAGAAAGTTACACGCCCTATTCGTTGTTGATTTGATCTGTCAAACGTATAGTTTCATTGGACAACGTTTGTTTCAAAACTCGAAAACAACTAGTTATTCGCTAAACGATAAACGCTTGAACGCAAATGGTAGTATTGCTGTTGGTGTAGTTGTAGGTGCTGTTGTTGCTATTGTAGTTGTGGCTGTTGTTGTTGCTGCTGCTGCTATTGTTGTCATCATCATCATTGCTGCCGTACTAGCAGACGGTATTACATACGTTGTTCTAGAACTTCCGTGATTCCAGCATTGTCTGCTTCAAGTTCCATTTTGAACTTAGAAAGTTCTTGGTCTAATTTTCGAAGATGTCTGTCAACCTGAAGTAACAACATCACCCATTCACAAAACGACTCATTAAAGGTAATCTACAGTGCAATCTGCACAGTCACAGAAAAAGGGCTCACGACATGTCAATGTTTCTCATATTTTCGGATTGTTAGTGGGAAAGGGTGTGGTTGCATACGTATTTGTAAAGAAAGGAAGACAAAGAATTTAAAGATGTTAGAAGCGAAACCAGGATTATTCATATTAGGTTTTTAGACGTTCTCTGGTTTAAAATATTTATTTAAGTTACAAGCTTTCGACTGCCAGTCTGCAGTTTTCGACGGGTGAATTACAATGAAAAGAGTGATATGTCAGTGGTTTACAATTACATATAGAGACAAACAGATAGTATAGTGACATGCAAGTGACAGTTCCGCCTACATATAGGTTTATGACTAAAATTGTAAACCACTGACATATCACTCTTTTCATTGTAATTCACCCGTCGAAGACTGCAGACTGGCAGTCGAAAGCTTGTAACTTAAATAAATATTTTAAACCAGAGAACGTCTAAAAACCTAATATGAAGACAAAGAAGTCAGTTCATGGTACCTGTACCTCGTATTTTTTTAACATACCACTTTTTATATATTTATTTATTTATTTGTTTATTTATTTATTTACTTACTTTTTTACTTTTTTATTTATTTATTTAATTAATTGTTCATTTATTTATTTATTTATTTAAATAATTAGTTAATTCACAGCTTTCTTTTGGGGGTCTTAGCGTTCTTTTTCTTTTATCTTTTACTTTAGATTCATTGTTTTTGTATTATCTTGTGCATGTGTATTTCTGTTCACTGTTAAACTTGTATGTTGTTATAATATTTGTAACAAAGGATCCGCAGTAATTGGCTTTAGCTTTTGTGGTATTCCTGCCTTGTATTACTTTTGTTGGTACAAATTGTACATATATAATTAATGATATTATCAGGGCAAAGTTAAATTAAATAAAATAAAATAAAATATAAGTAAACAATACTACATAAATTATGCATGGCCATAATTATTGAAGCACAAGATATAATGCTTTTCAAAAAAATCTATGGTCAGTGTCAGAAGTTTTGTTCTTACCAGATCATAAATCTGAGTTGCAATGTTAACTTTCTCCTCTGCATCTTCTAATGCTTTTGAATATTCCTAGGGAGGGGAAATTATATGACCATAGGCTCACAGGCACAAATTTGTGGGGGGGGGGGGGGGGGGGGTGAAAATTTGCCTGACTGAAACCAAAAGTGCCTGTCTTTTTATATCATATGAAATATACTCTACATAGTTCACACAACACTATTTGCACAATATGGCATACTATAAATCTATATACATGTTCCTATGGCTAGATTGGTTTATAACTATAACTAATAGTGGGCTAGAATGAAATAAGCCAGTTGCCCGAGTCTGAGGTCGGGGGTGTAGCCAGGATTTTGAAAGGGGGGGAGCTGAAATCAAAATAAATTTTTAGGGGGGTCCAGGGGCATGCTCCCCCAGGAAATTTTGAAATCAAGAGTCGCTGAAATGCCATTTCCTGGCTTTTGGAGGAAGATTTTACAGACTCTAAAGGTTAAAAAACGTCATATAAAATACTCAAAACACGCAAACGTCACATAGATACTCCAAAATGCATACACTCAGTAGATTGAATACACTGTTTACAGTTTATTTCCTGACACAATTCATATTGCATCAGTTTTGTAGTTACCGTATTTTCTGGGCGATAACCAGCACGGCGTATAATCCACACAGCAACAAAAATGTCACTTTTGGAAAAATAAATCAGCATATTACCTGCACCATCTACTGGGCTGTAGCCCGCGCCTGCGATATGCTAATGAATATACCGCATTATTCAAAAAGGCTGAATATAAATGAAGGAACGTCGAACACAGGCAAACAGTTCACTGCGCCGAACAAAGAAGAAGAAATACAGGTCAGTCTGGCGTGCTCCCTTGGTTTGGGACCACAAAATTTAAAAAAAGTACATTACCAGTAGTTGAAAGATGAAAGTAGAATCCTTGGTCTCCAGTCTTTGTGATGGCGTCGTCAGAATTCAACAGATTACCCGCACCACCCTATTACCCGCACTAATTATGTTTCCTAGCAAAATTAAGAGATAACCCGCGGGTTATCACCCAGAAAATACAGTAGTACATGTCTGTTGTTTTATATCAAGGGGGGGGGGGGAGCTGGAGCCCCTGGCTACGTCCCTGTCTGAGGTCACTGTGCCTGACTGCCCCCTTCCCCCAGCCCATATGCCTATGTATTGTATTATGACTTTGTGCCAATTTGAATAAAAGTGAAATTTTAATGTAAGTGATAACAGCCTCAAGCAGAAGTAATAAGCACATTTTAACCACTGAGCATGTTAAATATGATACAGATCTTTAAACTAGTATAGTATACTAAAATATCTACTGTAAAACACTCTGTACTAGATTAATTTTTTTTCTTTCCCCTGATACCTCTTTTATATTTTTGTAATTATCTTCTTTCCATTTTTCAGTAGCGTTAATTCCATTTGAAAGAAAGTCTTTGACTTTCAGATCCAAGTTATCAATAGCATCTAGAAAAGACAAGATTCAAAATTCTGAGATTCAAAACTCTGAGACAAAAAAATTCTGCAACCACAAAATTATCAAATCCTACAAATAGCTGAGAAAAACTCACTTTGAACTTGTAGATCCATTTCCCTCATTTCTGTAAAACGTTCTCTGAGATCAACAGGCAACTGTTCTATCACTAAAGGATTCAAGTCAAAAGAACATATAATCAGGGTTCGTACACCTTGATAATTTTGAAAATCCAGGACTTTTTTCTGCCTTTCTCCAGGGGTTTTCCAGGGGTATTTGAAATCAGACAAAAATACTTTTGCAAAGAGTTGACATTTAATTGTGCTATTAATAATATAATTATTCAGTTACGATCAATATTTTTTATGAATAACCGTTACAATATCACATCACTATAAACAAGTTGAAAAATAACAAAATATCAACAAACAAAGCAGCACAGACAGTTTTCCAGGGTTTTCCAGGGGTCAGTTTGAAATTCCAGGACTTTTCCAGGGGTTTCCAGGGAGATAAAAAAAATCAAGGACTTTCCAGGATTTCCAGGGGGCTTACAAACCCTGATATTGTTCATGTCACACTGTATCATTCTATTGAGATTTTCTGCACGAGATATATGATAAGTGAGAGTGAGTTTGGAGAATTCAAAAGTTTATTTGAACCCAAGCCACGTAGGTGAGGGTTTATATAAGTACTTTCAAATTCTCCCAAACTCACTCAAGTGTTTGCATCTGGTTAAATAAACACAGCCTGGGCATCCATTTTCTATTTCTTTTATGAAGAACAGCTAAGAAATGTGCCATGACATCACAAGTCACAACCGTGTTTGCATAGCCTGATATAAACATGGTAATTGACCAATCACAGCATGCGGAAGGTGCAACCTATTTTATAATTATATATATTTATTTATTCAATATATTGTTATGTATTACAAGACTATAAGACTATTTTCATTGGCAGTCTGGAATGTGAAATCCAGCAATTTGATTGGTTCCCGAGGGGTCTGAAATCTGCCATTCCAGATCACTGCCAGGGAGAATTTTATAAGCAAAATAAAAGTCATATGCAACAAGACAGTCTGTACTAAAAACAATGATCCAATATTTCATTAGTAGTACCATGGATAGTAAAATGAGTGGATTGGAAACTAATAGTCACGTGAGGTGTTTCCAGGCCGCCGATTGGCTGAAGAGCATTTTTCTTTGCTCGAGAGATGTTGAAACCTAGTTGCAAATTGTGATGTCACGAATGGCGTGAGTACACTTGTTTTACTGAGGTTTTTAGTGAACTTTTCTTCAAATTCTTCATATCCTCACATTCAGATGACTATGTTGACGTTTCAAATGATTTTATCGCCTTATAAACCTGCCTAAGCCACAATCGAGCGTTCGGGGTAAGCGTTGTTGATCTTTGTTTTGATGATTCCTGTGTTGTTTTGAAGAAACTGGCGTCCCCAAATTGTGCTTTGTTTTGCTCGGAATTTGGGATGCATATTTTAACTAGTAAACCTTGATATCTTATTTTAAAATGAGTAAGAATAGACAGACATTTTGTCGTATTGTGGCTTTGTCGTATTTACAGACAATTCAATTATCATTTTAGGCTGTATTAATCCCAAACTTTGAATATACTCGGGGTTTTTAAGCTTGTCAATTGCAACCAGGTTGTTATGCTCACGCCATCAAGTTTCCAATCCAGTCTTTTTACTATCCATGGTAGTACCATATTACCGCTCATGCTCGGTCAATTATAAGTAGTATATTATTTATAATATTATAATTTAACAAAATACATAGACTATTAGCACATAAACACATTCTTAAGAAGACAAAAATATATTGAAATTAAAAAAACGGCAAAAAAACTGGACTTCACAAGATGCATTATGGGTAATTTAAATATAATGCAAACAACATCATATTTTTTGAAATATTAAAATTCTGCTGTGTCAACATAATATCACCTTACTCATAAATGGCAAGTAATTTTAGGAGTTAATTATTAACCTTAAAAATTATTAACCCTACTTTCGACATATTAAAATTTTATAAATAATATCCATTCCCAAATATATAAATAAATATTAATATATTAACAAAAACGTCTTTTAAGAACGTTAAAATAAACTTAATAACGTGAAAACCACAAGTACTAACAGTACGTCCGTTCAAAACAAACTTATATCCGCGTACGTTCAATATAACTATCAACAATGAACGATGTACCGATGTGGGAGTGACGCCAAAATGGCGGACAGCAAAATCAGCTAAAATGGCTTAAAAACATGTCATTTACTTCATATATCTACAAGTAAAACACAAAAATAGATGTAATAGTAAGTGATAAATCATCTTTTTCTACTTACGCTCGAGGTAGTCTTCCAAGTAATGCATTTTCTCGAAAAATAAACGTCGAATTGTCTTTGTTGTTTTACAATGACGGGGGCGCCATGATGCTTTTAGGGGCGACTCCGCTGTACGAAAACGTAAGTGGTATCGCAGATTCAGAATCTTGGCACTTGTTTCTAACCGTCAAACTGACATTACGCCATTTTATCAAAAAAATGTCATCAACAAATTTCTAAATACTTCTCCTTTCCCTTGCCAAAAAGCTAATCCTAAGCATAAAAGTAACCCTGACCTTAACAAAACACTAATTTTAACTCCAGAAAAGAAGAAAATGTAAAGGAGAAAATGGCGTCATGTCAGTTTGATAGATGGAAACAAGTATTTTTGGTGGATATAAACAGTGAGTTCAGGGTTGTCAGTTGTACACTTGTACCCAAGGCCTAGGAAGACTATTTTAGGAAAGAAGACTGAAGTGGGGCCTCTAGTTATTTATTTTCAACGATGAGCTCTTCTTTAAGTTCGCTTATTCGGTCGTTTCCTAAAGGGAAATCAGGATTTTCTTGTGTGGTTAAGAACGTGTCTCCTTGTGTAGGTCTGAAAGCTGGTTATGCAACCAAGTCACAGGTTGGTGGTATTACACACAGTTTAAATTAATGGGTTGATGAGTGGAAGATCAGTTATTGCAGGTGCAGCTTATTCTCCCCCAGAATGTGTGTGATCACTACAGATTTACTGTATCAGTATATACAATACATATACTGTACATATTAATAATTGTATATATTAAAACTGCATGATGGGGACATTGGTGATAAAATATCCCAAAAAACTGAGAGGGGGGTGTATAGAAGTCACAAGGCCTGCAAGCCTTAGGGACTTCATACAACCTCTAGTCCAACCTCGTCCCCACTCCCAGAGCTTTCTCTCCCCTCGTGCACGTGACCCAAGAAAGCCCTGGGGACGAGGTTGCCTCTAGTCTCCGTTGCAGACATTCTTATGGCTCGCTCACACTCCCCAACTAACATTATTTCATGTACATGTATTCATATCACGTGCAATTCACAGTTACAACATCATCTTATTGATTCTATTTATGCAAATTTTTTACTAAACTATAAGCACACAATAGTCTTTGAAATATTGTTTACAATAAAATGGTCAGCTCAAGCCTCAAGGTCGGAGATCAGGTTCCCAGAATCTGGAAGCCTCACTGTCATTGGTCAGTTTAAGGGAATGGAATGTCTGGCTCGTTTCAGCAGACATTGCTTGGGGAGTGTTAGCAATTACATCTGCGAATGGGACTATACAATTACCTCCTGATACTATTAAGTAATTAATTAAAAAGTGATTTTATTTATTGAAAGTGGAAAGGAAAGGACTGGGGCTAATCATCCCCCAGCCAGTGGCTGAATTGCAAAGAACACAAATCAACATGGCCAAGTCGAAAGGAGTCAAAGGCACCCTATGTAGCCACCATTCAACACAATTGCCAAGGATCACAGCTAAGATGTACATAGGTGTTGATTTTATGGAGGGAGGAACCTAGAAGTCACCCCCCCCCCCTGGCCCAGCTTAAACATCCTGGCTATGCCAGTCTGGTCTCTATCCATCACAAAACTGTTTTATTAGCCATGCTGATTTTATATATTTTTTAACATTTTCAAAGGAGGAACTCAAAAGGACTGTTCTGTATGACTTTCATATTGAGCATGGTGGAAAAATGGTCCCATTCTGTGGATGGTCAATGCCAGTGCAATATAAAGACAGTGTTCTCAACTCCCACCATCACACCAGGAAACATGCTTCAATCTTCGATGTCTCACATATGTTGCAATTCAAATTGCAAGGCACTGACAGAGTTAAATGTCTTGAAAGTTTGGTTGTGTCAGACATTGAAGGTCTGACGGAAAACCAGGGAACATTGTCTGTCTTTACAAACCCAGAGGGAGGCATTGAAGATGATTTGATCATTAATAAGTTACCAAATGAGATCTACGTTGTGTCAAATGCTGGTTGTGCTGACAAAATTAAGGAACTTATGAAGGTTAGTAAGAAAGTGAGATCCTACAGAACACAATTTGTGTTTAACCCTAAATTGAATACTAGAGGTTGTCTGGCTTAGACAAAGATATTATAATATAGGGGCTCAGTTTTGGCTGGTCTGTGGTCTGTGAGTGAATGGGTTAAGGAAGAGAGATGGACAGATAGGCTCAGGCAACCTTTGACTACTAGAGGTTCTTAACAATGTACAAATTACAATGTACTGTGTTGGTTTTTAATATAGGACAAGTGTGAAAGTGTAAAGAATGAAATGGATGTTTCACTGGAAATGTTGGACTACAGATCATTGCTTGCATTGCAAGGTAGGATACAGTACAGTGGAGTGCAGTAGAGTAGAGTGGAGTGGAGGAGAGGGGAGTGGAGTAGTGGAGTGGAGGAGAGGGAGTGGAGGAGAGTAGAGTGGAGGAGAGTGGAGTAGAGTAGAGGGGAGTGGAGTAGAGTGCAGTAGAGTGAGTAGCCTGGTACCCTGGCCCAATCAAAGAATATGGGCCAGGTAACCACTAAAGACTTCTGCTTTCCTATTGGTTAAAATTTTGCGTGTTTTTAGTGGCTATGAGTGAAATTGCAATCGTCATAAGTGGATTTAGCCCTGATGACGCAATAATGTAATTAGTGGTTACCTGGCCCATATTTCTTTTGAAATTTGGCCAGGGTACCAGGCTATAGAGTGAGTAGAGTTTGAGTTAATTAGAGTTAACTGTAGAGTGCAGTGGACTAGTGGAGGTACAGTAGTCCCTTGGTCTCCTATAACTTACTTATCACATTGTACATGCATGTAGCAGGCTCTAATTTGCATAGCACTATAGCCAGGTATTTTGCAGCATATTTGCTTGGAATTTATAGTGCAGTACATGATTAAATGTTTCAACATTGGGAAGGAAAACTGATTGACACTTTAAGTTGTCTTTTTTAAACTGCAATCCACTCCACTAATTGACGGTACTGAAAAAGATGGTGGTGGTACATTTAACCATAATGCTTTGCGATCTCAAATCAGCTCAAATAACAACTAAACATTGTTAATTATCATGCTAAAATGGATTAAACAAACAGGGAGTCCACTCCTACCAAAGTTGATCATTTTCAAACCCTATCTTCCGATTATTCTGCAAGAAACAATATTTAATGTGTGCAAAGGATTGTGGTTAAATGTACAAGACACCATCTTTTTCGGTACGGTCAATTACGTTGGCCCCCAATGCCTGTATCACCTTACAGTTCACTCTACTTCAGGTCCTGAGGCTGCCACAGCTCTCCAGGAGGGTGTGAAAGAAAAGCTTGATCATCTGTATTTTATGCATGGTTTGACAACTGAAGTGTTTGGCATACCTGATGTGAGAGTCACCAGATGTGGTTATACTGGGGAAGATGGCTTTGAGGTACAGTACAGTACAGTACAGAATGAGTAACATACATTCGTTGATCATTACAATTATTGCATTTTAACACCAGACTGTGCCAGAATAAAATACACGAGACTTAAGAATCGGACGCTGCCCTGAAAGAGTTGACTGTCCAGGAATTATAAACTAACTACAAGACACGTAAACAAATAAATCCCCAACGCAGCCAGGTGAAGAATCAGACATAGTTTAATCCTACTCTGGCTTAAAAGCAGTGCTGTAAAAGTTACATAATTTTTGTAACTAGTTTGTTACATCATTAGAAAAGTAACTAGTTACCGATAAAAGTTACAATGAAAAGAAACTAGTTACAGTTACAAAGTAACTCCAAATATTTTGTAACTAGTTACAAAGTTACATTCCTTTGTCCATGTTACTAGAATCAACAAATAAATTACTGGTTTTTAGATGCCAGCACCATAATTATGTTTTTATAGGCAGAAATATAAGCAGAAATAGTCAAATTGTATATAATGTATCTTTATTATTATATCTCAAACTCATTAATAATTCATGAAGGAAACACAAAGGAAATCAGTACCGTGTCTGTAGTTTGGATATCGGAGGAAGAAATTACATAAATTAAGCAAACTTTCACCTTGATTTTCTCTTAAAATACTGATTTGTTTGAGATGCTATATCATACACTCGAAGGAGTGTTTCATCAGGAAATCTAAACACCTCGAAGTTTGTTCAAAAACCTCGGCTTCACCTCGGTTTTCAACAAACGTCTCGGTGTTTGGATATCCTGACGAAACACTCCTCCTCGTGTATGATATATTACATCAAAACCATTTTTTATCAAGAAAGAATGACATCCTCAACTGAAAATCAGTAACTATAGTCACATTTTTAAACCAACTATTGTAACTAGTTACAGTTCTTTAAAAAAGTAACTAGTTATAGTTACAGTTACTTCTTCAGAAAAAGTAACTAGTTTCAGTTACAGTTGAAAAATGTAACTAGTTACTGTAACTAGTTACTTGTAACGAAGTTACTCACAGCACTGCTTAAAAGTATTTTTGAACGCAGGTTAAAACGTTACTGTTCATGACCCAACGTTTCGACACTCCGATCTAGTATCTTCATCAGGTGGTGATCGTTGTGGAGACGGGTACGTCCTATAGTTATACTCTCATAGAACCATTGATGACGTTTACTGTAACAGACCGCCGTCATCCCGATTTAATAGGACGTGGGCGCTATTAATAAGCCAAGCCTCCGAACAACGTCTTTATGGTACCATGGATTGCAGGATTGGTAGTGATAACTTTCGAATCATTCCACGCGATCAGTCATGCATGGCTAGCTCAGCACGCGTGCTCCAACGGAGCAGAATTTCTCTTTTAAAGGGTATTGGCAATAAAAATTAAGTTTATCTCATTTGAAAGAACTCGTCAAATGGTATAAGAAGACCTTTTACAATTTTTCCGTATCTGTTTTGGTTTTGGAAATAATATTTCGACTAAACTCAGCATGCTGTCCGCCATCTTGGAATTATTTTCGATATGCAAAATTATGTATGTGACGACATAAGCAGGGTAAAGTGAAATTTTTATCTTGCCAACCTTATGACATTATGAGCTAGAAACTCGATTTTTTTGTTGCGCTATTTCCATTTTAAATTGACCCACAACATTTAAAAAGCCTTTCGTGGAAATTTGGGCACCCACGGAGTAGTTTCATCAGGTTTACCCTGCTTGTGACGTCACCAGTTTCCTCGTTAATTAGACCGAATATTACAACAAGATGGCGGACAGCACGCTGTCTTTGGTCGGAATATTTCAAAACACAAGAAAGATACAGAAAAATTACAAAAGGTCTTCTTATACCATTTGGCGAGTTCTTTCAAATGAGACAAACTTAATTTTTATTGCCAATATAAACAACCGAGAAAATTCCCTTTGACGAGTGAAATAATTTTGGCTTTACGAAGTAAAAAAAATTTGGTGTTAGACAACATGAGATAATAAAAGGACCATTTTTTTGCTGTCTCAGCCGTCAAAGGATTTAATAAAGTTATTAACCCATTCCTGCCTGAGCTGGCCAAAAACAGCCCCTTTATTGTTTCACCAGACGATTGTACTCGTCAAAGGAAGAGCCCTCAGGTAGCCTGCGTGCAGACGCCCGATTTCTCTTCCTTCCTTGGAAAATTGGGTAGCAATGAGTTAACCAGCTTTTCCATTCTATCTTTCTAGCTATCTGTCCTGAGTGACGATGTCCTTAAACTCTGCGAGAGGCTGCTGGACAGTAAGGTTGTAGATGTGCGAATGGCAGGGCTGGCGCCAAGAGATAGCTTGAGACTTGAGGCAGGCTTATGTCTCTATGGAAACGACATTGATGAAACTACGACACCAGTTGAAGCAACACTATTATGGACTATTGGTGGGTAGAGAATGAACGTTAAGCTCGAACCTTTGAACATATGGTGCTCCCAGAAACATTTTCTGAGTACATATTTTAGCTTGACGATCGAACGTCCAACAAACGTTTGTTGGTCATTCTCGTTATACAGGTAAAAGACGACGGGCCAATGGTGACTTTCCAGGAGCAGATATAATCTTAAAACAAATAGCTGAGAAACCTTCGAGGAAAAGAGTTGGCATAGTCTCAAGTGGTCCACCAGCCAGAGGTATTCTGGAATTCACGTCACGTTTCTCACGTCACTTCACTCACTTCACTCACTTCACTCACGTCACTTCACTCACTCACGTCACGTTACTACGTCACTTCACTCGCGTCACGTCACTCGCGTCATTTCACTCACGTCACCTAACTCACGTCACGTTACTCAATTCACTTCACTCACGTCACGTTACTCACTTCACTTCACTCACGTCACGCCACGCCACTCTCGTCACTGACCGTCACTTCACTCACGTCACGTTACTCACGTCGTTGACCGTCACTTCACTCGTCACTCACTCACGTCACGTTACTCACGTCGTTGACCGTCACTTCACTCGTCACTCATTCACGTCACGTCACGTCACTCACGTCACGTCACCCACGTCATTGACCGTCACGTCACGTTACTCACGCGTTGACCGTCACTTCACCACGTCACATTTCTCACGTCATTGACCGTCACTTCACCACGTCACGTTGCTCACGTCATTGACCGTCACTTCACCACGTCACGTTGCTCACGTCATTGACCGTCACTTCACCACGTCACGTTGCCTCACACACGCTACTCGGGTCACTCATGTCACATTACTTCACTTAAGATCTTTGAATCTCGAATCTAATCTGAGAAACCTATCATCCAAATGACCTCGTCAATGTAATACATTTACAAGTACACCTATAGTTACTGAATATATTTACACATAGTGAAATTCTCTCCTTTCTTTTTAGCTGGTGCCACAATTCTTGATTCGGATGGAAACGAGATAGGTACATACAATCATGAATTAGTTCCCCGGTATCTATTAATTGTCTGTATATTGAACAAATGCATGTATTTTTCATTTTCCGTACAGGTCAAGTAACCAGTGGTTGTCCTTCGCCTTGTTTACCAAAACAAAACATTGCCATGGGTTACGTGTCAGCAGGTCACATCAAACGTGGTACTCCATTGCAACTTCAAGTTCACAAGAAACTCGTTCCAGCTGTGGTTGCGAAGATGCCGTTTGTCCCCACAAAATACTATGTTTCATGAATAAACATGAATTGAAATAGAGGAAAGCCAAGACTAATTGAAGTGCCCATCAAGTGAAAATTAAGTCTGCCTTATTTGAAGGAACACTTACTTCGGTTGAGCTTAGACTTAGGAAGTTTTATCGAAACGTTTGAATATTGAAACACATACGTTCTCAAGGGCAAATTTAAAAGTTTTGGCAACGCTCAAACATTCAGATTTTCCATGGGAACGTGCCAAATTGCGAAACATCTAAGCCCAACCCAATCTCGTTCCCAGAGCCCACGTTCCCCACCCGGGAAACGAGATATAATCCCTTTCAAATCGTTACGTTATTGGCTGAATAGTGAGCATGAGTTGGTCTGAAGTGACCGGAAGTAGAATTAATAAAACCAAAATAACAAAGATGTCGGACGACAAGACTCCAGTGAAGACGTTGCCACGATCGATATATTCGCCGTATGTGTGTAGATGCTGTAATTCGAGCTTCGCCAGCAACCCCATTGACTTGTTTGGGGAAAAGTCAAACAAGGAGAACATACTATCCAGATTCCGCTCAGATATTTACGCATGCGTACCTCAACAGGAATAACAAGAATCCTGTGATTTGAAACGGATTATCCCAGAGTCTCTCGTTTCCCGGGTGGGGAACGTGGGCTCTGGGAACGAGATCGAGCCCAACCGAAAATCGCAGTAAAATGACAAAGTAACATATTTTACAGTTTTTCGTCCCCTTGCTTCGTTGTCGAGACATTACAATTTATTTGATATGCACAGTAAATGAATCATCTTGATGTCGCACGTGCATAATGACTTATCGGAAAACGTTATATATCTTTGCTTTTGTCAAATATAATCATTTCATAAGTCATTATGCACATGTGATGTCAATATGTTTAATTTGCATATTATAGTCAGTTTCAGCTTGCTTGAAGCGAAGACCAGGAAATACAAGATTGATTTTGAAATAAAAAGTGCCATATAATAAACTACTTAATAACCTCGACAGTTCGGTCTTTACGGTAAAATATTAAACCTCGGTCTTGAACGTATTAACCTCGCTATCGCTCGGTCAATACAGCAAGACCTCGGTTTAATATTTTACCGTAAAGACCTCACTCTCGGTTATTAAGTAGTTAATAATAGATACAAACAAATTGCCGACTTAAATTTGTATCTACCTCGCAACGTAGTTCGGAACATTGCAACGTAAGTTCGGAATGTTCATTTCAATTATACGTATCGGATTTCAAAAGCAAGCTGAAACGGACTATAAACAAACTGAAATATCTCAACAACGAAGCAAGGAAACGAAAAACTGCAAAAGATGTTACTTTGTCATTGTGTTCTCGTAAATAAGATATGCGCCATGCACATACACGTAAAAATCTCACGGCTTGTTAACAAGTTGTGTTCGCATGCAACAGAATTGTAACATCACAAATTTGGAAATATTCGGTGCCATTGCCCGAGATGGCGGCAAAAATTCCCATCACTGAAAACCCTTTGTTGGCATTATGTACTGCGATACGTCCATAATGTAAAATAATGTTTAGTATTTTATTAAAAAAATATATTTTCAGATTTGATGCATACCTGTGGTTGGAAAAGTGTGTTTATTTCTTAGTGCAAACGTCAGAATATAAAATCGCTCTTCTAATTCGTTTCCAGTAAATAATTATCGGAAACTCTCTCTTTCCACTGCTGAAAAATGCTTTTTTCTAAAGAAAGCGCTTCGCGAGTTGCTTGTAATCTTTTCTGGTTTTTCTCCAAGTAATTCGCGGCGTCTACGAGCAACTTGTCTAACGATTCTTCTTGTCCTTCGTCCATTGGTATGTCGGTTTTTAAATGTGGGTTGAATCTAAAGTAGACGTTCTTGGGAAGAAGGTCTTCGAGGATGGTGTGAACCGCTGTAAGAAATAAGTTGTGGTTGTTGTTAGAATATTCATCAATAATTCATGAAGAAAACACAAAGTGCCTTATAACACGTCGTAAATGCGTGTACATTAGATACATAATCGTTGTCATTTACGTTGACTTTTACCTCGATTTACTTTTTTCCCATCCATCCACCACGCATTCACCAACTATCCATCCACCAACCATCAATCCATCCACCAACCATCAACCCATCCACCAAATATCCATTCATCAACCACCCCCCAACAACCATCTATCCATCCGCCAACCATCAATCCATCCACCAACCATCAACCCATCCACAAACCATCAACCCATCCACAAACCATCAACCCATCCACAAACCATCAATCCATCCACAAACCATCAATCCATCCACCAACCATCAATCCATCCACCAACCATCAATCCATCCACCCAACCATCCACCAACCATCAATCCATCCACCAACCATCAATCCATCCACCAACCATCAATCCATCCACCCAACCATCCACCAACCATCAATCCATCCACCAACCATCAATCCATCCACCAACCATCAATCCATCCACCAGCCATCAATCCATTCGCCAAATATCCATTCATCAACCAACCACCAATCCATCCACCAACCATCAATCCATTCATCAACCACCCCCACCAACCATCAACCCATCCACCAACCATCTATCCATCCACCAACCATCAATCCATCCACCAACTATCAATCCATCCACCAACTATCAATCCATCCACCAACCATCAATCCATCCACCAACCATCAACCCATCCACAAACCATCAATCCATCCACCAACCATCAATCCATCCACCCAACCATCAATCCATCCACCAACCATCAATCCATCCACCACTTCGGTGTACTCAGGTTTAGAAGTTAGCATGGTCAAATAAAGTGTCTCATTAATCACTTGCAAATGATTTCTTACCTTCGGTGTCTGTGGCACTTGCAACGACCTTTAGAAGTTTCTCCCGAAGACTGCTGAATGTTGAGTTGGATCGTCGACAAGGGTTATTATAGATGCCAGTCCCCAGTGACAAGACACACTGTAGAGGAGTCGCTGGCCAGATCAATTTCGCTTCGTGGATTGCCAGCGCACAAGGACTATTCGTAAGAAGGCCGCCATCCTTGAAGACAAACAAATCTTAGAACACAGCTACGTGCCTTTTAATTGTCGTTCGCCAGACGTAGAATTATACAAGGACCAGCTTCAAGTCTTTTCCCGATACTTCGTTTATATGGTGACGTCTCCGAATTAGAGAAAATGCGGAGAAAGATCCACCATTATCCCTCATGGATCCACTATTATCTCTCATTGATCCACTATTGTCCCTTGCGGATCTGCTATTCAGTGTGAATCCACTCTTATCCATTATGGATCCACTATTATCCATCACAAATCCACTATTACCCCTCGTGGATCCACTATTGTCCCTTATAAATCCGCTATTATTCACCGTAGATCCACTATTATCCATCATGGATCTACCATTATCCATCATGGATCTACCATTATCCATCATGGATCCACTATTATCCATCATGGATCCACTACTATCCCCCATCTCATAGATCCACTATTCCTCATGGATCCACTATTACCCCTAAGGGATCCATTATTATCCCTTACAGATCCGCTATCATCTAACATGGATCCGCAATTATTCATCATAGATCCACTATTACCCATCATAGACTGATCTGTCACATGTACATAGGAAACAATTTTGAGCATAACTTTTACCAGGCCTATCAATTTTTTTCAACCTGACTAACGAGGAAACCTGGCTGGGACACTGGACTGGGATAAATGAATCCTGGTTCAGTTAGCGAAATTATATTTATTTTTTTCCATACCTGATGAATATCTCTCCCTAGTTTGAACTCCTCAAAGTAGCCGGGCGCGGCGGACGACGCACGTAAAGCCTCCCACAACTTGTGGCCGCAACCCCCCGGATAGTGGGACTTCAGTTCGTGTCTATGTCGGTAGTTTCGAAAGACGTACGGGCGAAGGATGGATTTGTTGACGACGGTAGAAACAGCGAGAACCTGTTGATTCAAGATAACAAACCTAAGATACCTTGTCACAAAAGACGTGCATGTACCTTGCCGAAAGATACAGCTGAGGCTCTCGTAAGCGCTGCCTCATTGCATCATGGACAGGTCACACTTTTGAGAGGGCCTGCCACATTCTGTAAACAAATTGGGGACTGATCCCATTATGCACAGCGAGACTAGGACCTAGAGGCGATGGTGTTGAGAGGGCCTGCAATTTTTTCCAGGCCGCTGTTCGACAAACGTACGTCCAAGTTCTTTTAACACTGTGACCCACCAGGAAATTCGGTCTAAACTTTCTTACAGACCATGACAATGAAGAAACCAATATGTTTTAGAATTACCGACCTTCTGCCAATAATATCTTTAGTGACAAAAACGAATTGAAGGGGGAAATATCTGCCGAACAAAAGCAAATTCGACGGTCAGGAAAGTACAGGTTTTTCTTATTGTTTTTTGCTTTATTTGGCTATCAAAGACTGTCAACTGACCAAGAGTTAATGAGATTTAATTTTGTTAAATTGTAGGCTATAGTGTAGCGTAATTCAAGTTTCAGTTGTTGTGGAAACCGAAAAAGTATAAACCCAAGAGTCTCTGGGTAGACTAAAGTGCATTTTCGTTGATTATTCCGGCCGAAAGTTGACAAAGTTCAACCGTAATTGCTTTTTTCAACAATTCCTTCATTTTAAAGCTAGGATTCGAATGTCGTAAGTCTTGAATGTCCTTCAAAATCTTCGGAAATAGCCATAGCCATGGCTATTAACAATGGTAGTTAATTATGCAAATTTATTCCGTGCCAAGTTTTGCCAAATTTTTTACAGGATCTTGCAGGCCCTAAATTCGGCGTGTGTGACCTGTCCATGATGCAACGAGGGCCCCAGTCGTAAGCGACCACCTCGGGAATGCGGAAAAGTGGTCGTGAATAGAGTTGAAATAAAAGTAGCGTGCTGCGTAGGCAGTGTAGAAACAACAATCGAAATATAGTAAGGTTAGATATACTGCCGAAACAGAGAACGTAGGAGTCTAACGTTTCGAGCGAAGGCCCTTCGTCAGAGAGAAACGTGAATAGACAGTGACGGATCAAGGGGAGGGCACTTTGGGCAAGTGCCAGGGCCCCCGCGCTTTTGGGGGGCCCACAGTTGTTTTTTTGGACCATTTGGTTTTTCAAGGCCCCATGCATTTTCAGGACCGCACCGCACGTTTTTGAGGGACATATCACATAGGGTTCCAGAAATGTAGGTTGTGGACCATACATAATCACAAACATTTTTACAAGATAGCCTTTCGCAGCTGCCAGCTGGTTGCTATTCGCTTTCTTTTGTTAATTCTCTCCGATTTTTCTAGCCTCTTTCTGACTTGGGGGGGGGGGGGGGGGGACAGATGTGAGTCAGCTACCTATGTACCAGCCGCCTGGGGGCCCCCGCTCATGCTTGATCTGCCCCTGTGAATAGAGTTGGTCGCTTACGAGAAAGTTTAAAAAACCCAGGAAAATAGCCCAGTTCGTAAATGTTAAAACTGCTCGTTGTGAGAGCTGGTCGCAAAGAAAGCTTCATCTGTATCACTTATCTGTCATGAACTATTTTCTTACTTTTGGCGTCAGTGAGTCTGCTGCTGTATCCACAAGTCTTTTTTCGCCAAGAGCTTCTCTAAATAACAAAAAAAACAAAAGCAATTTTTATACCAATTTTAAACAACTGTACTTATTAAATACAGTACAACTGTACTTAAGTTTTGTTAGTTCTTGTTGTACAAGTAATTTGTACAATATGAGCGGCCGAACTGTACTAACGGGCACTGAAAATCAGTGGCGTCGTGGCCAGGAGAGCTACATCCCCTCCCGGCAACACCGCTGCCAAACGTTTTGCGCATGCCCGACGTCCGAGCTCGGCATCAGAAAAAGAGCGGGAAAACACTGAAATATTTGTTCTGGTCCGAGTCCGACACAAAAGTTAAAATTATAAGCATACTACCAAAAAGATAAGGTAGGTAATTTGTGCATGGCTTCTTTGTCAATATTGTAACATATTCTGAATTTACCCCTTCGTAATTTTCTTTACCCTTTTTTTAAAACACAAATGAATAGTCGAGCCTTACTTACTCTTCACTGTCTGGTTGTTGTCGCCATGGCTAGTTCCCACTTCTCTTGCAATGTTTACTTTAGCGAATTCACGCATGCGCAAACGTTTGGCAGCGGTGTTCTTCCCGGCTATAATTTGATATTTGTCGGAAATTTTGATATTTGTCGGGAAAAAACCATTCCTAGGCCATGTATATGCCCTGCGACCCCTTAAAGGTATATACACTCAGATTCCAGTCGTTGGGTCTCGGTACGCCCGATATACATCTGTCGGAAAATGTTGGACTTGAGTCCCATCCCCCCCATCCCTCCCCCCCTCTCCCTCCCCTGTTGAACAGCTCCCACGACGCCACTGCTGAGAATGAAAGTTGCAATTGACGGTACCGAAAAAGATGGCGGCGGCGCCTTTAACCGTAATTCTTTGTGACCTCAAATCAACTGAATACGAAATAACAACTAAACATTGTTTATCATGTTAAAACATGGATTAGCTTTGGTAGGAATGAAGTTCTTGCTTGTTTGATCCTTTTAGTTTTAACGCCCTGTTTATGGTTTAATGTACAAGACGCCCATCTTGTTCGGTGCGGTCAATTGTTCCGTATATTCAACGAATTAAAAGAATTTTAGTTATAGTGTCAACGTGAAAGTTGCACAAAACCTTTTCTTAAAGGGTATTGGCAATAAAAATTAAATTTGTCCCATTTGAAAGAACTCGTCAAATGGTATAAGAAGACCTTTTGTAATTTTTCTGTATCTTTCTTGTGTTTTGAAATATGTCGACCAAAAACAACGTGCTGTCCGCCATCTTGTTGTAATATTGGGTCTAATTAACTAGGAAATTGGTGACATCACAGCAGGGTAAACCTGATGAAACTACTCGTGGTGATGAGAAACAGACGCTCTACCTTTCGCCTCTTTTATTCAATTTTGTGTTTTGAAAATGAGCAGGAAAGCTGGCTGTGGGAACAACAGACCATAACATTTAATTGGTTGATACTGTCTTCATGACATTGAAAATCAATTCAAACGTTTGGAATGATAATACCCGATACAATTAATGTAAATGCCGCCTACGATCTATTAGTAGAAATGACAAACCAGACGAGCTTTTCTTGGCCAAGCTTCAAGGAAACCTACATGCATGTGAATGGCCGGAACTACGGCAAGTCGTCAACAGAACGCCCGTCAGGATAAAATCCTTACCGCTGCAGGTAAAGAGGAACATCACACTGCGAAGATTACGAACTCCGTGTTTGATTTTATCCGGTAATTTTAGCTTTGACACTTCTTTCAAACACAATGGAATGATAGAGTGCTTAAGTGGGCTACCTACAGTTTTTGTCTGAGCGGCAAATTTTCTTAAAAAACATGCAGCCTTTTTATAAAGCCAGACAATAAAGGTCATGTTTGCGAAAATTGATCGTCTAGGTTAGTGTATTTGTATTTAATAAGATCCTCAGTTAGCTATAGTGCTAGTTTACACGAGGTCTTAAAATAAATAATTTAAATAATTCATATATTTACTAAAATTTTAAGTATAACTTCTAAATGGATAAATATATGGTAAATTACATATATATTACATTTTTCTATGAGTTAGAGGGTTAACACTAATTATATAAACCAACTAAGCTGCTTACGAAAAGCCGATTTAAACCGAGATTTAGAAGCTATACTCTTAGTTTCACTATTGAGATGTTCCATATTTCAATTGCTCTAACTCTAAAAGCCCGGGCTAAAAATGTTTTCTTCTTAAATTTAGGTTTCTTTAAGTGATAGTTAAAATATGAGCGGCCGATCTTTATGGGCATTTACAATGGCAAGCCGAAGGCTCGCCATTGTAGATGCCCATAAAGATCGGACGCGAATATTTTAACTTACTTATCAAATTCTAAGTGTAAATGATGAACACTTTATTTAAGAGTCGTAGGAAAGGTGAGATAAGATCATTTACAGTCAGAAAAAGTTCAATTTGAGGCACTAGTGCCTATTAACTTTGATAAACCTTGATGTTTTATTAATCAATGTTTTATCCGTAGTTAAAGATGCTGTTTAAACATTCATTTCTTTTGAATTTTCTTCATGAATTATTAATGAATTTGATAATAATAGTTTATCCTTTCTACACCTTGTTGAGAACCTTGTATTATGCTCATGTAAAATTTCTAATACATGAAGATGTATATAAATGGTGGAAGGCTCATAGGTATATGATTTATGTAACGTCATTAGAGTTTGGAGATAAATCCTTTGTCTGACAGTTAGCCAGCCTATTTCGCTATGTCTATAAGTCTCTTCTAGAGATTTCATTAACTTTATAATTTAAAATTAATCTAGCGACCTTATTCTGAAGCTTTTGCAGATAATTTATCGAATCCTGGTTTACTGCGGCACCCCAAACAGTACAACAGTAGTTCAGTTTAGATAGTATTAACGCTTCTGCAATTAACTTTAGAACTAAAACTATTAACTTTAGTGTAGTCGTGGTGTAGTCTTGAGAAGCTTACCAGTCAAAACGTCTTCACGTCAAAACGTCCTGGCGTCATATAAGTCAAAAAGATAAATACAGTATATTAACAGACTTTATTTGAAAGTTAAAAAACGTACATAAGTGAATACCTCAAGCATGGTTAATTTGATGGTTAATTTGTATCGTTTGACTAGACTTTGTAGCTGTATTTATGTGTTGCTATAAAAATGGAAATTTGATACAAGTAAAGACTGACAACAGCCTGATCTAGCAGCTTTAACAGTAGAACAGATTACTGGCGTGAAACATTTGAAGAATGTATTTATCAATGTAAAAAATATACTAATAAGTCTTATATAGAGTAGTATATGTATGTTGACATGTTCCCCGATCAGTTTGGAAGAAGTGAGGACGTTTTGACCTGAGGACGTTTTCACTGGACACCCTTGAGAAAGACTGTTGTTGATGTTAGTGACCGAGGTTTTGACGGCCTCAGCGGCGGTCATCTTCAGAGTCAAGTGAACGACAGTCTCCTAGGTTCAAACCATTTACTTCAATAAAGGTCATGTTTCCGGTGAACCGACCAGAATTATTTTCACCGACGTGAAACTTATTTCCACGACTTGGTTTCCAAAACAGACTTGTTGACAAAAAAAATGTTTCGTCTAGCTTATTGTATGTTGATACTAAAAACACTCGGAAACGACGCTCGAAGTTTGGGGAAAAAATCCACGAACAAAAATAGTAAAAAAAAAAAAAATAATAAAAAATAACCGCCATTTTGTGACAATAGTAAGTTTGGCAATCGCAACGTCCATGATTGCCAAACTCACTAATCACGCAACTGCGTCCGCCATCAGGGAACTGCGCCCGCCGTACCACGATGTACAAAATAACTGGACAGTTAGGTGATACCATTGAACTATAAGAAGACTGGAACGATAACTCAGGGGGGGGGGGATTGAAGCCAGTGCGGCAGTGCCAGTCCCTTTGCAGGTAGCTCCCGTGCTTCAAGTTACTTAATTTTCATCCTGCCATATATTTTGTTTGGGACGATAACAAATTACTCCAAAACAACGGATTGAAATACATTGTTTTATACGTATGTTTTTAGAAATAGCATCGGCTTCAATGTAACCTACGGCAAACAAAATGGCAGTTGTTTTTCTATTTTTTAATTATTTCCCTTTTAGCTAAAGTCTTGAAGTTTCTATACCAAATAGCATTTTTCAATAGCTTCAGTTTCATATACAGCCCAACGTTCAGCGTTACGTATTTCAGCTCAAAACTCAGAAAAACTAACATTTAAAGATTTTTGGCTTCATCCATTCATAGGGCCTGACTTATGGAGTTAGCGTTGCAGTTTACTTAGAGTTCAATGGGTGGTACACGCTACCTAGCGCCTTTTTAATTAAAGGTCTGTATGGGAGGGAAAGTATTTGTCTGAGGTTTCCAACAAACATGCCTAATCTGTTAAGTTCATTCAAATCAATTCAGAAAATTTCCCCACCAGAACTTAGCGGTCTGGAGAAAATCGTGTATATTGACCTCTCACGACTCAAAAGAGTAATACGCTTTTTCCGGATCTCTCAGTAACCAATCAGCTAGCGTTATGGCCTGAAAACAAGCTGGTAAAACATGACATACTATTGTTAACCTATTCGTGCCTAGGCTGTCTGCAAGTTCTCCTTATATTAAGAAAAATCGTGTGGTGTTAGAAAAATAATCTGGCGTTAGATAGAGTGCAAGAGTCGTTTTTGGCTGGTACAGACAGAAATGGGTTAATCACTTGTTAAAAAGTAGAGTGCTGCGTAGGCAGTGTTTTGAATAGAGCAACGTGAAAAGGTCGGAAACTGACGAGATTTAGTAACAAAAAACTGACGTTTCGGCCTTCGGGTGGACCCTTCATTAGGGTGGAAAAATCACATTTCACTGATGAAGGGATCCGCTCAAAACGTCAGTTTTCCCTAAGTAAAAACCTCGGCAGTTTACAACCTTTTCACTTTGCTAAATCACTTGTTAAGCCATTGCTGCCTAGGATATCTGAGAGTTTCCCTTTTGAAAGTAAAATCGTTAGGCATTGGCTGGCTCAGTCAAGAGTATGTTAAAGTACCATGATTCGACCACCAGCTCCCAACTTGACCTGTAGTTCAGTTGGTGGAGCATCGGACTAGTAAACCGAAGCGGGGGTGCTGCAGGGATGGATCTAGAATTTTTTTAACCTTAGTCAAACCATTCCTAGAATTCCTAAAATTTTTGAAATTTGGACCTCTGAAATGGCATTTCCTGCATTCTGACGGTACTTTGAAGAAAGATTTAAAAGTTTTAAATCGTGTTTTCAATAGCGCATTTTATCAAACCCGGAAGGTGTCAAATAAATTTAGGGATAAAGTGGACGTTTTATTATACAAATACATTTAAAACTGATTATAGAAAATAACGGGAGGAAATCCAATAAATCGAATCTTAGGTAGCTGCTACGTATGCACCCCAACGTATTCAAAATGCAGCATTTCCATTATTAAAAAATAAAAATGACTTCAAAGCGATATACTTGCTGTTTTAATACTTGCCGAATCAGTTGGGATTTTGGACAATTGAGTAATTGGCACACCCCCCCCCCCCCTGCACCCTCCCCGTAAATCCATCACTCACAGGTTCGAACCCCAGTTGGGCCAGCCAAGTAGAGTTTTCTCTACTTGTCCAGTATGGTTCGTCACTCGGAGTAACACCTTATTATTATTCTATCTCCACCTGAGTTCACTGTTCCATAATAATTATTCGAACTAGGCAATGATTTGTGACTCACCTCAAGATATTCTCAAACTTGACAGTGTCGTAATATGCGTGGTTGATAAACAACTTTCCTGTTCCAATAAAAGTATTGACAGAAAAAAGTTCGTTGGCAAGTTGTCGGTAGAGCTGAGTACATTCATCAAGATTCGTTCTTTTAACAGCAAGAAGAAACGCCAGTATTGCTCCAGTACTCGAGCCACAGATCAGGTCAAATGTTTGGTGGATCTCTTTGCCAGTTAATTCTTGAATTCTCTTCAAAATTTCAATGGAAATTAGCCCTCTGTAAAAAAACCCAATTGTACCAATTGTTTTCAACTTTTGAATTGAGAGTTTTGGCCTACAATATATTGTAGTTTGTGAAGCTTTTATAGTGCCTGCATGGTTGAATACTCAGCTTGGATGACTGTTCTACTAGCTTGCAGGAGATGTTTACAATTTTGCAGACACACCTCTCTTAAGCAGACACCTCTCTTAAGCAGACACCTGTCTTAAGCAGACACTTCTCTTAATCGGGCACCTCTCTTAAGCAAATACCTCTCTTAAGCAGACACCTCTCTTAAGCAGACACCTCTCTTAAGCAGACACCTCTCTTAAGCAGACACTTCTCTTAATCGGGCACCTCTCTTAAGCAAATACCTCTCTTAAGCAGACACCTCTCTTAAGCAGACACCTCTCTTAAGCAGACACCTCTCTTAAGCAGACACCTCTCTTAAGTGGACACCTCTCTTAAGCAGACACCTCTCTTAAACAAACACCTCTCTTAAACAGACACCTCTCTTAAGCAAACACCTCTCTTAAGCAGACACCTCTCTTAAGCAGACACCTCTCTTAAACAGACACCTCTCTTAAGCAGACACCTCTCTTAAGTGGACACCTCTCTTAAGTGGACACCTCTCTTAAGCAGACACCTCTCTTAAGCTGACCTCTCTTAAGCTGACACCTCTCTTAATCAGACAGGTCTCTTAAGCAGACATCTCTCTTAAGCAGACACCTCTCTTAATCAGACACCTCTCTTAACCAGACAGCTCTCGTAAGCAGACACCTCTCTTAAGCAGACACCTCTCTTAACCAGACAGCTCTGGTAAGCAGACACCTCTCTTAAGCTGACACCTCTCTTAAGCAGACACCTCTCTTAAGCCAACATGGCTATTAAGCAGACACCTCTCTTAATCAGATGCCTCTCTTAAGCAGACACCTCTCTTAAGTAAACACCTCTCTTAAGCAAACACCTCTCTTAAGCCAACACGGCTATTAAGCAGACACCTCTCTTAAGCAGACACCTTGCTTAAGCAGACACCTCTCTTAAACAAACACCTCTCTTAAGCAGACACTTCTCTTAAGCACACTCCTGTGAACTTCTTAACTGTTAATAGTGAACTGCTTTATATTTTACCTAGATCCACCTCCATCAATGCTCAAGATTCTTATTCCTTGTCCTTTCACTGGAACTGTCCAGCCTAATAATGTCAAGCCCTTTCTAGCTTCTCCATGTATGTCCTTGTCAGTTGATTCATAACAGTGCTGGAATATCCTGGTTACACCTTCTCTACGAGCAAGGCTTCTGGCAGAGGGATACCTAATGATAATATTAATAATAATTATTGAACAGCAAAACTTAACATGGAAGAGAATAGAAGGGAAGGAAATGGAGGGGAAGGAAATGGAGGGGGAGGGAAGAGAAGGGGAGGGAAGGGAAAAGAAGGGAAGAGACGAAAAGAGACGAGACAAGAAGACACAAGAAGAGAAGCTTGAAGAGATGAGAAGAGAAGCTTGAAGAGATGAGAAGAGAAGCTTGAAGAGATCAGATGAGAAGAGAAGCTTGAAGAGATGAGAAGAGAAGCTCGAAGAGAAGAGAAGAGAAGAGAAGCTTGAAGAGATGAGATGAGATGAGAAGAGAAGAGAAGAGAAGAGAAGAGAAGAGAAGAGAAGAGAAGAGAAGAGAAGAGAAGAGAAGAGAAGAGAAGAGAAGAGAAGAGAAGAGAAGAGAAGAGAAGAGAAGAGAAGAGAAGAGAAGAGAAGAGAAGAGAAGAGAAGAGAAGAGAAGAGAAGAGAAGAGAAGAGAAGAGAAGAGAAGAGAAGAGAGAAGAGAGAAGAGGAGAGAAATGAGAAGAGAGGAGAAGAGAGAAAGGAGAAAAGAAAAGAAAAGCACTGAGGGCCCTCGTTGGCTCAGCTGCCTCAGCAGTCCAGACTGAGAAGTTTTCTTGTTGCAGGGAATTAATCCCCCGCGCAAAAAAAACCTTCTCAGTCAGCTTACCTTAACAAATGTTCGTTGAGTTCTTCAAGCCTCACTAGCCGTGACTGGTCGTTCTTTGCATTTTCAAGAAGCTGAATAAGTCTTGAGGTACGGTTCTGAACATTGGCGACGGTCTGAAGGGCGCGAGAGCAAAGCAATGCCGAAGCACGAATACCATGTCTTCTTCCAAATGTTCCATCTTTGCTTCGAGACCGGCTTGTCGGGAATTTCGACACGTTTTTCAGGGAAGACCAGTTTCTAACGTTAGAAAAAGATGAAGGGTTTGTAAGAGGAGTGTTTTTTAAAAGACTAGACGTATTGTGGATGTTCCGTCGTATTAAAAGCATGCCCAAAACATGTCTTCAATGTTTTGGTTTACTCATTCAGCATCCTTCGCTCTCATCCACCATGTTTGATTCATGACGTCATCAATTACAGAATTAATCGGGCACACGCTAGCCCGCGTACAGGGCGCATCCCAATTAGCCGCCTTCTCTTTTTGAGCTCTTTTGATCGTTCGCCAGTTTTCCAACTATGAGACCGTTTTAACTCACGTGATCAGTGGCCCCATTGGAGTGGTGAAATAATACGAAATATTTTAATAAGAATAGAGCTAAATTCCCATAGGATAAAAATGGTACACAAATATGGCCGCCATTTCAATGACAGCCGTGACGTCAAATGAAAACGATCTATATTTCCGCCATTTTTGTTAAGCTATTCCGCCATTTTAGTCATTCTTTCAAACAGTACATTGGCCTGGGGTATAGTCAATGAGCTCTCAAAATGAGTATACATCGTCTGAAAGCCTGGCAAACTTCAAAGGGGCAAACAATCCAACCAACTACGATTCATGTTGAGCCCGAGGGGACCTTCACAAATCCTTTGTTTTAGGTTTATCTATATTTAACTCCTTCACTACCAAGAGTTATCCACTTGACAAGTAAAATCGTCTGGTGTTAGACAGAGTAAAATAGTCTGGTGTTAGACAGAGTAAAATAGTCTGGCGTTAGACAGAGTAAAATAGTCTGGTGTTAGACAGAGTAAAATCGTCTGGTGTTAGACAGAGTAAAATAGTCTGGTGTTAGACAGAGTAAAATAGTCTGGCGTTAGACAGAGTAAAATAGTCTGGTGTTAGACAGAGTAAAATACTCTGGAGTTAGACAGAGTAAAATAGTCTGGTGTTAGACAGAGTAAAATACTCTGGCGTTAGACAGAGTAAAATAGTCTGGTGTTAGACAGAGTAAAATCGTCTGGTGTTAGACAGAGTGAAATAGTCTGGTGTTAGACAGAGTAAAATCGTCTGGTGTTAGACAGAGTAAAATAGTCTGGTGTTAGACAGAGTAAAATAGTCTGGTGTTAGACAGAGTAAAATAGTCTGGCGTTAGACAGAGTAAAATCGTCTGGCGTTAGACAGAGTAAAATAGTCTGGTGTTAGACAGAGTAAAATAGTCTGGCGTTAGACAGAGTAAAATCGCCTGGCGTTAGACAGAGTAAAATAGTCTGGTGTTAGACAGAGTAAAATAGTCTGGTGTTTATAGACAGTAAAATAGTCTAGCGTTAGACAGAGTAAAATCGTCTGGCGTTAGACAGAGTAAAATAGTCTGGTGTTAGACAGAGTAAAATAGTCTGGTGTTTATAGACAGTAAAATCGTCTGGCGTTAGACAGAGTAAAATAGTCTGGCGTTAGACAGAGTAAAATACTTAAGTCTGCTTGGTTCGAAAACGAACCGTACGGTAGACAAAGAAATATAATATAAACCATCGTCCGAAAATGAACATCTTGAAAAACCCAAAGGTATGGATCAAAACAAGACAAAAAAGATGAAATGGTAATATTTCGACTCTATTTCAAAGTCATCATCAGATTGATATCTTGGGTTTTTCAAGATGTTCATTTTTGGAATATGTTTTATATTATATTTCCTAAAATTGTCGGCTGGCTTCCAATTTTGGTAGACAGAGTTAAACAACATTAAACCCAAACGTTGCTATTGGACAACTGTTTCATTATACGGAAAATACAATGCGTTTAGTAAGTGTGCACAAACTGAACAAAAAAATAGAACAATAACTTGTCGGGACAGTCCATTGAACTATAAGAAGACTGGAACGATAACTCATGGGGGGATTTTGAAGCCAGTGCCAGTCCCTTAGCAGGTAGCTCCCGTGCTTCAAGTTACTTAATTTTCATCCTGCCATATATTTTGTTTGGGACGATAACAAATTACTCCAAAACAACGGATTGAAATACATTGTTTTATACGTATGTTTTTAGAAATAGCATTGGCTTCAATTTGATGTATAGTATAAGTTTCCTCGTTATTTTAAACTTTTTAAAATGTAGTAAATGGTCAACCATATTTCGCTGGGAAATAACACTAAGAAACTTGTTGTAGTTTTTCTGAGTTTTGAGCTGAAATACTTAACGCTGAACGTTGAGCTATATATGAAACTGAAGCTATTGAAAAATGCTATTTGGTATAGAAACTTCAAGACTTTAGCTAAAAGGGAAATAATTAAAAAATATAAAAACAACTGCCATTTTATAACGTTTGGCAAACAAAATGGCAGTTGTTTTTCTATTTTTTAAATATTCCCTTTTGGCTAAAGTCTTGAAGTTTCTATACCAAATAGCATTTTTCAATAGCTTCAGTTTCATATACATCCCAACGTTCAGCGTTAAGTATTTCAGCTCAAAACTCAGAAAAACTAACATTTTTGCCTTCATCCATTCATAGGGCCTGACTTATGGAGTTAGCGTTCCAGTTTACTATGCGAGTGAAAAACACACACGAGCCTATTAGGATTCTTGTCATATTATTTTCTCTAAATATTTACACTTAATACAGTTTCTATAAATAAGGATAAAGATTTCGAAAGTAGACGCTTCAAATCCGACCTGTCCGCCGCTATCCTACCCCGACTAGCCTTTCTAAATTCAACGAAACGCAACACGTTAGCTATAGGTTACAAGACTCAAGGAGTCCTGACAACCCCGTCAGTCGTTAATCAACTTCAAGCGAACAAATAGGAACCCACTGCTAACCACCTTAAGTGTTTACGCTGTAAAAAAATTCACATCGAAATTAACTCTCTTACTTGAAAGAACTATAGAAATAAAAATATTTGGCGTTTACAAGAAGTTTATAAGTTTCCCATATCCCATTTCGTTGTTTCCACCTGTCTGTCTGTCCGTCCGTCCGTCCGTCCGTCCCCAGGATGTCACAAAATACTGCAAACATTTTTATGAAAGTTTGTGGAAAGATGATCACAGACCAAGGACCAACCCTTTCAATTTTGCTTGAATTTGGTTGAAATTTGGACGAGAAATTAAGAAACATCTGACCACACGATTCTTCGTGTAGAAAAAATGCTTGATTGCACATTTTACACAAACTGATTTTTGCATAATTTTGGTACGAGTGCAATCAAGCATTGTATTCATTCATTCATGTGTAGGTTTCGTGAGCTAGCCTGGTTAAGTTAGCGAGATGGCTCATTTTCTTTTTAAACATCTCTAGTAACCCACTGGCGGAGGTATATGCAGTCTCGGAGCGCCCTCTTGTTTGATATGGAAATGCATTTTGACGTCAAACTGTAGAGTGACTTAGGGGCTGTTTATATGGAGGCGAGTTACTCGGTCAGCCGAGTTACCCGGTTTGCCGGGATAAACTTTACATTCTGTTTATAGGAAAGCGAGTTACCTGGCGGGTTCTAATATTTGAGATGATTCTCATCAACGAAAGTGACATGAAGTAACGAATATAGAAAATTCATCCCGCTATGCCGAGTTACCTGGGGAAAGTGTTTATATGGGGAAATGTTTATCCCGCTTTGCCGAGATCCCGGCTGCCAGTGCCGTCTGTCTCATATAAACACTGCGGTGGGAAAAACATACCGACCGGGAACTCGCCATGTGCCGAGGAACCCGGCTGGCCGGGTAACTCGCCTCCATATAAACAGGCCCTTACTAACAAAGCCTGTATATCTGTGGGATTATCAAATCATGCCACTCGAAACGTAAACTAACGTTTACTACCTTGGGATACACACAAACACACACACGTGTACAGTTTCATAAATTTGTTACATAATCCATATATACAGGTTTTTTCGTAAGTCATCCGTTTTCTTTTAAGGGTTTGAAAGTTGGAATTTTCAATTTCCAAAGCGAAGTGAACAATGCACGCTCGCCCGCGCGGACAAAGCGCGCGTAATGGAAAACGACCTTTATGCAGTGTGACGACAAAGTGAGGATCGTTTACGTTTCAAAAATATCCTGATATTTCAAGAACGAAGTAAGATATGAAAGAGCTGCTAATTTCTACAGTTCTTTCAATTAAAAGAGAGTTAATTTCGAAGTGAATTTTTCACTGCTAACCAGCTTTAACTCTACTACGACTTTCTGATATCTGTACATATAGTTTACAATCTTAAATTTTCAAGAACAAGAATATGAATCATATATACTAAAGACTTACTCTTATTTATATTTTATATATTTATATTTCCTAGTATATTTAATTGTTTTAACTCAAATTCAGGACTGCATGAGAAGATGTACCATTTTTTTTGCGTGTGTGGCTGCTCTGAGCAAACGCCACATCTTTCCTATACCGTTGTTACAAAAACAGGGCCATTTGAAAGCCCAAGGCGGTTGCGCTGACGTAGAATTTCATCGACCGTCATAAAATCGTCAAACGTTTGGTCGACGCAAGCCATTTTTTTATGCGTAAGTTCAATAATCGCGAAATCGTTTCTTTTCGTATTATGTCCATTCGACTTTCTCTCCGCGTCTAATTCCACCTTTTTTATCCTTCGTGCTTCGCGGACTTTATCGAGCTGTCGACGACGGTCTTCCCGACTCCAGTAACGTCCGAGGTATACCGACTGTGTCTCGTCGTCCGTCGTCAAACCCCGACGCTCCTCCGCCAATTTTTGCGCCCTCTCGCGCAAGAGTTTCTGTTTGGCCGGTTTCATTTTTTTGCTAATAAAGATCCGGCTTCCGTCCTTGTTCCTCCGAACTCGCCATTCGATTTTCATGTCGCCGTTTTCGTTCGACGATTGTTCGCCGTTCTGTTTGTGTGTGGTCAGCCGGTCGTCCTTAGAAGCCCGCGATCCGCTGGTCAGCCGGCTTGAGTCTCCTGGTTCTTTCGACCTGTCTTTCTTACGTTTGTGTTCACTTCTGTCTTTGTCCTTCCCCTCGGATCTCTCCTTGCCGCGAGACACAGAAAGACTGCTTTCAGAGTTCTTGGACAATTTGTGAGATTTATGAGACTTGCTCCCTGCAGACTTGCGCTCGTGTCCGGAGCTGTGCGTGTTCTCATCGGATGACGTCTTGTTGCCAGAGCGACGAGAACTGTGTTTCGAGCTCTTTCCGTCGCGCTTCTCTTTCTCGCCCGATCGTTGCGAGCGCTCGTCAGAGCTTTTCTCGCGTGGGCTATCACGCAGGCCCAGTTCCTTCGCGTTGCTCGCGCACGCCGTGAAGTGTATTATCTGTTGTCCCAGGGTATCCATCTGAGCTTTGTGTTGCTCTTTGGGGGTACCTGTATGATGTTGCTCGTCGGCGACGTCTTGTTCCGAGCTCTCGTCGTTCTTCAGGCTTTCGTCGGTTCGCCCGACGCCGCTGTCCTTTTCGCACTTGTCACCCATGACCGTCTCGGCTTCGTCCTCGTCTTCCTCTTGGATAACTCCGATTGGGTAAGCCTCGAGTTGAAATCGCGATGATTGATCAGGGGAGGACTCGCCATGGTCACTTTCGGCGCCGAGTAAGGTTGCTCGTAGCTAAAAGACAAAGACTAGAAAGTTGAACTAATAAAACTTTTTAAAATACCACACATTAACACACGCGTAACGTTGTGCTTGCGTTAGCTGTGCTTGTGACAGTGTTTGAGCTTTCGTTTGTAATGAAATATTGAAATCGTGATTCTTCCAGTGTTTTCGTGCCCGCGTGCTTGTGTTGCTGTCTGTCTGTCTGTCTGTCTGTCTGTCTGTCTGTCTGTCTGTCTGTCTGTCTGTCTGTCTGTCTGTCTGTCTGTCTGTCTGTCTGTCTGTCTGTCTGTCTGTATTATTGTAAAATGTATTATATTTATTATCTAAAACTGTATTATATTATTTAAAGTATATACTGTATTATATTATTTAAAGTATATAAATATTTTGTAATTTTTATACGGCTTTCATGTAAAGAAGTTCGTATAACTTATGGAATTACCGTATTCAAATAAAAGTGAATCAATCAATCTCTGTCTGTGCCTGACTGTGTCTGTGCCTGACTGTGTCTGTGCCTGTCTGTCTGTATGTCTCTGTGCCTGTCTGTCTTTGTGTCTGTCTGTCTGTCTGTCTGTCTGTCTGTCTGTCTGTCTGTCTGTCTGTCTGTTTGTCTGTCTATCGGCTCTTACGAAAAGCAATTTTGTAAATTGATTAAGATTCCGAGTTTAAATAAAGTGTCTCTCTCTCTCTCTCTCTCTCTCTCTCTCTCTCTCTCTCTCTCTCTCTCTCTGTCTGTCTGTCTGTCTGTCTGTCTGTCTGTCTGTCTGTCTGTCTGTCTGTCTGTCTTTGTTTCTGTCTTTGTTTCTTTCTGTCTTTCTGTCTGTCTGTCTGTCTGTCTGTCTGTCTGTCTGTCTGTCTGTCTGTCTGTCTGTCTGTCTGTCTGTCTGTCTGTCTGTCTGTCTGTCTGTCTGTCTGTCTGTCTGTCTATCTCTCTGTCTCTCTGTCTGTGTCGGTATCTGTCTAACTGTTTGTGCCTGTGTCTGTTCTGGTCTGTTCTGTCTAACCGTTTGTTTGTTTGTTTGTCTGTCTGTCCATCTGTTTGTTTGTTTGTCGGTCTGTCCGTCCGCCCGTTTTCTCGTCTGTAGTATGTGTCTTTCTGCCTGTCGGTCCACTTTATTTTTGTAAATTATATTCCACAATAAAATTACCTCAGCAACAGATCTGGCGACAAACAATTTTATTTCATTACGTCTTTCACGCAGTAAATCAACGGCGTCATCCATGCAGGTGACGGACATATCATTAATCTAAAACAAAGAAACTAAACTTAATCCAAAAAGAAATCTAAAGGGCAATTTTAGTTTTGATCTTTCAATCTACAATCTATTTTTGTGTTCAGTCATTTTCTCATCAGGAATCTCCAAAGCAACATGTGAAATAAATAAGCTTGCGGTTTATTTTTATGATTATGTACCTTTAAAATTTGATCTCCCTCTATTACCCTGCCATCTTTAGCCACTACGGATCGTGGATCGACCTGTGTCAAGAAAGAGAAGTCATAATGTTTAAGGCGCGTCTCTGAGCTGAGAATTCAGCGATGGACCCAGAGTGTGAATCAGCTAGTAATTTTTCTTTTAAAGTAAAGTGCCAATGCAGCGAAATTTCACCCCAGTTTTTTATGATTGCATTTGAAAGAACACTTAAAATGACAACGTAACATCTTTCGTAGAATTTCGTTTCCTTGCTTCATTCTTGAGATATTCAGGTTTGTTTGATATGCAAATGTCATACTTATGACATCACACTGCATAATGACTTTTTGAAATAGCATCAATTTTAGGATAGTCCAAATATTTTACACCCAGCTACACACGTTTAGTGACCAATCATGGCTACATACATGCAAGTGCAAATTTTTATTAAGTACTTTCGATAAGCACTCTCAAAGAAAATCATACTTTTCTAAAAAGTCATTATGCAGTGTGATGTCATAAGTATGACATTCGCATATCAAACAAATCTGAATATCTCAAGAATGAAGCAAGGAAACGAAATTCTACGAAAGATGTTACGTTGTCATTTTAAGTGTTCTTTCAAATGCAATCATAAAAAAACTGGGGTGAAATTTCGCTGCATTGGCTGAAACGAAAATTAAGTTTGTCCTATTTGAAAGAACACTTAAAATTATAGAGCAACATCTTTTGCAGTTTTTCGTTTCCTTGCTTTTCGTTTCCTTGCTTCGTTCTTGAGATATTTTAGTTTATTTGATATGCAAATCCAGGGCTCAAAATAACGGCCGGTCACCGGTCAACGACCGACCAAATTGTTAATGTGACCGGTCAAATTTGTATAACGCCGGTCATTTTGACTGGTCATATTACTTGCAATTAATTTTATTACTTCCATTTGAAGGAACGTAAAATAATTGTTGTTGTGCTGTTGTAGACCCGTTTCATATTATGTTAATTTGTGAGAATTTTCTTGGTTATTGAAAAAATAAAAACAACTGCCATTTTGTAACGTTCGGCAAACAAAATGGCAGTTGTTTTTATATTTTTTAATTATTTCCCTTTTAGCTAAAGTCTTGAAGTTTCTATACCAAATAGCATTTTTCAATAGCTTCAGTTTCATATACAGCCCAACGTTCAGCGGTAAGTAGTTCAGCTCAAAACTCAGAAAAACTAACATTTAAAGATTTTTGGCTTCATCCATTCATAGGGCCTGACTTATGGAGTTAGCGTTCCAGTTTACTTAGAGTTCAATGCGTCTGAGTCAGACCACGAATTTTAATAATCGAGTTATACGCCGAAGTTGTGTCGAATAAAATTGAAAGAATTAAATTCGTCCGAATTAAATTCGTCCATTGTGCCTTGTGGGTTGTTTTGGGTTTTTTTGTTGTTTTTTTTTTGTTTGTTGTTGTTGTTGTTGTTGTTGTTGTTGTTTTGGGTTTTTTTGTTTTTTTGGGTTTTTTTTAGGGGGGGGGGGGTTTGGGGGGGGGGGGGGGGCGTCGTGAAATTTGACCAGTCAAAAATCGCCTTTGACCGGTCACAATTGGAACTGACCAGTCACATTGACCGGCGTAACATGAAACGTTATTTTGAGCCCTGAAATCAAACATAGATATCTTTTCTATTATCAAACCAAATGAATTTGAATGAAGCATGTGGATGTGTTTCGCCAACAACACTAAACATCTAAACATGAAGATTTTCAAGCGATTATTATAGTTGATAATAGCAAAGATATATAACTTCTTTGATAAATCATTATGCACGTGTGACGTCAAAATGTTTAGTTTGCATATCAAACAAACTGAAATATCTCAACAAGGAAGCAAGGAAACGAAAAACTGCAAAAGATGTTACTCTATAATTTTAAGTGTTCTTTCAAATAAGACAAACTTAATTTTCGTTTCATAGGCACTCTAAAAATACCTACGTTTACATAGACGGAATTCGCGTCTTCGCCGTCACCAGGATAGAATGAAATTCCAAGAGATCTTCGGCCACACATTCCGATTGTTATTTCCTAAAATGAGATAATATTACGGGTTGTAAGTTCATGTCTAAAATAACCCAGGTACTTCATGTAGGTCTGACCCCAACACAAAAACCTAACCCAGGAATTGGTGCATATAAAAGACATAAGCATATTTAAACCAAGGGGCAAAAAAACAAAAAAAACCTAGTACCAAAGGTCTTATCTCCATTCCGTCGTTCGCTAGAAGCAGAACGCGGCAGAATAAAACATATGAAACTCTCGAACTCAGGTCCAGTCCTAAAGGGTGGTGCCGTGCCTATTGATACCACAATAATGCCTGGTCCACACGTGTGAAGCAAGCACAAGCGTAACAAAGTACGCAAGCGCAGTTTGCACTTCATGGTAGGTTAACCTCTTTGTACTTGGGAAGTATAAAGAGTTCAACTGATCAGGAAGTGCTTACTGCGCTTGCGTACGTCGTTGTGCTTATTATGCTTATTTCACAAGTGTGAATCAGGCTGAACGAACGAACGAACGAACGAACGAACGAACGAACGAACGAACGAACGAACGAACGAACGAACGAACGAACGAACGAACGAACGAACGAACGAACGAACGAACGAACGAACGAACGAACGAACGAACGAACGAACGCACGCAGAAGCAAAATATAAAGCGCTGCTATTAACTCGTGACGGCACCGCAATCCAAGGAGGAATACAAAGACATACAACACCGCAACGGGAAACCCTATATCAGAAAAAGATTCGGGTGTTCTATGATATATTATATAGTAGTTTCGCCCTTGGAAACTGTCCCCCATAGTGAAATCCTAGCAGAAACCCTGGCTATCATGTTTAAATATATCGAGAGTAGGCCAAATGTTTTTGTCCTATTTGAGGAAGCACTTCACTTGCGATAGTAATTTCTAGTATAATATATACCCCCCCGAGTTTCGCCCTTGGAAACTGTCCCCCAGAGTGAAATCCTAGCAGAAACCCTGGCTATCATGTTTAAATATATCGATGCATTCAACCCTTAAAAAGGAGTTGATATTTACATGTCTAAAGGAAACTGTTAATGTGGTCTACTTTACTTTAATCATTGCACACTCACATACAACATTTTCTTTGTAAGTTATTTTCATAAATTATATTAACTTAATGTATGTATAATCGCCATTTCTGCATATTTTTTAATTCTTTACAAATAGTGGGACTAAATTTGAAGGTTTGCATAACACCACGTCTATTATTTATTGCCTAATTTTCGACGTGTTGACTCTTCATCAGACGGCAAATGCCAACATCAGCCATTGAATAGCACTTGGTTAGCTCTCTTCGATCAACAACCCTGGTGCCATTATATATGTAATGGTATTTTTGCCAGATTTGTATTTTGCATGTTTACTTACTAATGGAAGTCTAATAAATAAATAAATAAATAAACAAACAAATAAATAATTAATTAAAACAATAAATAAATAAATAAATAAGTAAGTAACTCAATTAATTTTAGAATAAACGTAAGCACGTAACTACGCCATTGTGTTCTTACAGGATTTATGTTGTTTAGTTGTTTAATTGTTATGACGCAAGCCAACACGATGATGCATTGGCTCTGATGAAGGCCCGAGTCAACAGGTCGAAAGCTCAGAAATAACTAATAAAACGTGGTGTCACCACAAATTCTTGTTCTATTAATGTGAATAGAACTTGATTTGATAGCCAGGAAATCGTTCTCATATAGGCGCGACCTCCTATGGTTTTCAACCCCCTGTGAGTTTGGCATCATTAATCGATGTGTTGTTCAAACAAGTGCTCAAATCACTTGCCGTTATTTCCGCGGTACCCCTCGCGAAGCAGGCTGGCTTTTCAATGGTGTATTTCCTGGTCTCAATGGTAGGCCTGACAGCAATTAAAATAATTAAAACTATGGCCGTGTTCTCACTGCACTTTGAGATCAAACTGAGACGAAGCGGACCCAGTATGACCGATGGTCGCCTACGAAAGACTCGGCTCGCTTCGGTAGTAACGACACCTCCTAGCAGGGACACCACAACAGTATACGATAATTTCTCCGAGTTCAAGTATATCTAAATTCTAACAATCCCCGTCAATTTTCCTAGAGGGAGGAAACCAAAGCGAATGACTTTCGGAGGGAGTTGACAACTCTTCTCAAGCTGTCAGCGCGCTGCCTCTCACTACTGAAGCTAAGGATTTTAGTATGCCCGGTCGAATTGGGTTATAGTACTCGAATAGGTTAGTTTCATATGAGTAGAGTTGTTGGTTCTCTCCTGTGCCTCAAAAATTTTTTCACAAGGTTCTCCCTCGGCAAAATCAATACCATAGTTTCCCCAGTTAATTCTATAAACTACAGGTAGTTCGGTCAAGGGCCATTGGGTTTATCAGTATCTAAATACTGCCATATGTTGCGCTTAGTAAATAAAGTCGCTTTTAGCTTATACTTTTACGGCAATCTAATATTGTGCCACGTATACTATGCCTCCCTCGTCGTCTCAGCATGCTTGAGAACCCTAATATCGCCACGACCCCTGCACAACCCCCTTCTCCCTCCGTGAGATCGATTAGAACCAATCTACTCAGCCAGACTTGGGATCTGAAATCTATCTTGCTTATATAGATGCGCAATGCCGATGTGAACACGAGACGACGTTTTTTGGCTCGTTTTGTGGAAACCTCTATATTGTCAAATAATTTTCAGTGTTTTCGCCTAGTATTTTACTAATATAACTACTTTCAGCGGATTTCCTTTTGAAACTTCTTGAGTTGTATAATTAAGATGTTTGCATGCTGATGCCAGCGGTTCCGACAGCCGCCATCTTGATTAGATGCAGAGGATTTAGATAACAGCCGGGGTCCACGCCCACAGTCTATTTAATTTCCCGTCTATATAACGGTGTGTCACATGAACGCGATATTTATGGCTGAACATGTAAAGCTGTAGTTGATTTTCTTACTGAGTGGAGTTCAACCGAATAATATGGACTCTAGAGGGATTTAAACTCGGATCCCTACTTGTTGAGGGCCACAGGGAAGAATACAATATCTATTGTAATTGTGTCACCCTAGTTAAATCAAGTTTATTGGTATTGAGCTACGGGGTAAAAATATGAATAAAATTCATATTTTACTCTGATGAGTGGCTACCCTCGAAACGTCCGCGTTTCGTTATAAAAATTAATCTCGACAGTTTACCGCCTACACAGCACTCTACTTTTTTATATATAAGCATAGTATATAAGCACGGAATTTTCCCGCCCTTTGATGAAATTGTTGAACGACAGATAATTCTCAATAATTCTGGCTTTCTTGTTATTTTATAAAAGAAAAATAATAAAATGGTTTTATGTATACTGTGTATGTGATAGAAAACACTTTGAATGTTTCTCAACTTTCGAAAAGTTGAAAAACCACTATTGGTTTTTTTGTTACGCTTTTCTTAAAATTATACAGCCTAAGGAAGAAATTTTTCTTTATCAATTTATATATAATGCAAGTCGTGTATATCGCTTCGAGAAATTTCAAACTCACTCAAAATTTGGCAATTTATGACGGTAAAAATCTTAATGTCAAAAAAACAAAACCCAATATGTATTCTCCATAAGTCAATTCTGACATCAATGTGACGTGATAGGCGAGCCATACACAAGCATATACCAAGCAGGTGCGAATATCAAGAAAAACAAAGTTGGATATTGAAAAGCTGTAAACACATGGCATGTAAACTAAACTAATTAAACTAAACTAAACTAAACTAAACTAAACTAAACTAAACTAAACCTTTCCAAATTCAGGTTATGTGAGTTTCAAAACCTAATCAAATACGTTAGCCTGGTTAACCGAAGCCGCCTAGCTCATGTGATCAGCCCCTTGACATGCAGGATCTATATAGGCAGTATTTTAGCTATAGAGAAAACCAGGGCGCCCTGAGCAAAGTGATTAAGGAATTTATTAGAGCAATTTTAACTCCGATGAAGGGCTCCGCTCGAAACGTCAGTATTTCGTTATCAAAATTATTCTCGGCAGTTAACACCTTTTCACATATTTTTTTTTTCTGAACCGCCCTGGTATTAAAGGTTTAATGCCGTCTTTATACACCATAGCAGGCAGTCGCTACATTTTTTAACCGAAACCTGAAATCAGGTCAGCCTGGCACGTTCTGTAGCCAAGATGCTGTTATTAAAAGTCGTTCCCTTTTTCTGAACAGTGTATCGTAACATCAGAGAGTGTAGAAAAGCAAAGTGCCGCCTTGGGCACTATTTTGGATAGAGCAAAGTGAAAAGGCGATGGACTGCCGAGAATCAAGTTTTGATAACGAAATACTCACGTTTCGAGCGGAGCCCCTTATCAGCTCATAGCCCAACGACAACAAGTGGATCTGATTTTAAAACTGCCGAGATTAGTATTGTTAACGAAATATACTGACGTTTCGAACGGAGCAAAATGGGTAGTATATTTCGTTATCAAAACTAATTTCAGCAGTTTACCACCTTTTCACGTTGTTCTATGATCTGAAAAAACACGCCGGCCTGGCCGATACATCCTGTCATCGAAGGTCATTCCAAGGGTGCACCATTGCGTGACATTGTTAGTCCTCGAGCGGATATCATAAAGTGGGTACGTATTCGATCCTACGTCTTATATAGAGCACACAAAGCAATCCCTGTTTGCCTATATGGTAATATATATATGTACATACCTCGTACTCGTATTCCAGTTCGGAGTCGAAGAACAGTTGATCTGTCTCGTTGAGTCTACTGTAATCCTCCATATCGTCGGTGACTGAACACTGGTTCGAATGCAATCGTTCGTCCTCCACGTGCGCTCCATCGTGCACTACATTTCCGTTCTCAGCAACACCCTGTTTTACGTTCTCCAGACTCGCTTGACTAACATTCCCGGAGTAATAGCCATTACTTACGCTACGCAATTCGGCATTGTCCTCGCCCTCGTATAGACCCCTTTGATTCGAGTCCGCGTTCAGAACACGGCCATTACGCTTGTCCAGTACAGCCAACGATGTATTAAGCAAGAGTTTGTTCAAGACCTCGTCACAAGGTCTGACGTTTTGCGACGAATACGCCGAAGTGTACTCCTTGGATCTTCTCAGATCGATCGTGTCGCAGCCGTTATGTATCTCGACGTCCCCGGTCTCGTCGACACCAGAGTCCTCCCTCTGGTGAATGAAGTTGATTCCTCCCTGCGAGGAGAACTCTTGCGAAGATCTATTGCTGCTGCATCGACAGCAAGTCAGTTCGGGGTCCGTTTGAATTCCTGTCGAAACGAGCGCCGTCGAAGAAAGCATGTCCTGTGTCTTCGGGTTGAGCAGCCTTCGTACTGTGATATCAAGGGTGTCCCCAGCGTTCTTGAAAGCTCTGACCGCCTCTTGATGTGACGCGTTTGTCAGGTCGACGTTATCGATCTAAGAGGGGGAGAAACAAACGGAAAGTTTGAGAACGTGATTGGCTGTGCGGCTATAATCAAAGCGGAGGTGATATTGAGCGGCCCGTTTTTTTAATGAATTGAAGTATTGGGTTGATACACACCATACTTGAACTCGTTTAATAATATCCATAAATAAAAACAAGTGTTATCGGCAACAAAGTTTGGAAGAGGGGATCTTAACCTTACAGTCAAAATGGAAATACCTTCCCACTTCTTCTTCTGTAGTTCGTTGCGTATTACTGTATTTCTGTAGCCGCTACCGAAGCTGAGAAAATTTTTTGTTGAAAACTGTCCATAAATAGTATAATTTAGCTTTAAATGGCATGTATTCATAATACGATGGATGTTTATCCCAAATCGATACCAACAGACGAATATACATTAAGAATTGGCGACTTATATCGCCAGACTTTCCTCACACTTCAGTAGCGGCTACAGAAATACAAAACCAACTACAGAAGGGGTAGTGGGAAGGTATTTCCATTTTGACTGTAAAGTTCCTCCAAATTACTATTTCCTCTCAATAATAAACTCGTTTGAGAAGCTTTATCGAACATGCACTCAAAAGAAGCTTCCAGTCAATATTCAACACCTTAAAATCAGTTAAGAGCTGCTTCGCATTTGGTTTTCAATAAACTTCTCGAAGTTCAGTAAGCCTAAATATCCTCTTAAATTATACTATTTTCTCTTCTGAAAAGACAACTCGTTTAAGAATTAAGAAGCTACTCGAAAGAGGCTTCTAGCCAATATCCAAACACCTCAAAATCAGTCCAAAAAATTCTGCTTCGCATTTGGTTTTCAATCAACTTCTCGAATTTCAGTAATCCTAAATATCTTCTTAAAGTATACTGTTTTCTTTTCTGAAAAGACAACTCGTTTTGAGAAGCTACTCGAAAGAGGCTTCCAGCCGATATCCAAATCTAAAATATTTATCCAAATTGCAAAGCTAAAATATAATTTATATATTTATATAATTATATGGACTTCATTCAAAATGGTGATCAATATTCTGCAATTCAAAAGAATCTTTGCTTCCCAATAACGCTGAAAATCAAGTTTGTCTAATTTGGAAGAACTCTTGAAATGGCGAAGTAACATCTTCTACAGTTTTTCCATATCTCACTTCGTTCTGAAGATATTAAGATTTGATTGATATGTAAATGATCACACTGCATACGTCACATTGTATAATGAGTTTTTGAGAAATCGTGTATACCATTGATATTTGTATGTTAAATCGCTTGAACCTGTGTTTGTTTAAAGTCATGAGACAAATACACCTACATGCGTGTGACTTTGTTCGATAACTTCAACGGCATTCCTAATTTTACAACAACTCATTATACAATGTGACGTACGCAGTGTGATCATTTACATATCAAACAAATAGCAATATCTCAAGAACGAAGTAAGATATGGAAAAACTGTAGAAGATGTTACTTTACCATTTCAAGAGTTCTTCCAGATTAGACAAACTTAATTTTCATTTCATATACACTTTAAAAGAGCTCTATATATTAACATTTAACAAAATTCTGGTCATGAATCCCAGGTTATAAACCCCCGGTTAAAGAGCAACTTGTTTGTTTGTTTGTTTGTTTGTTTGTTTGTTTGTTTGTTTGTTTGTTAGCTCTGGAACCAAGGGTACCTTCTAATAAGCTAATTCATTATACCATATCAGCCTTCACTATTGAGAGCGAGTTAAGTATTATTCCGACATGTTTTCACGTATGTAAAGACAAAATCTATTCTTATCTATACAGTCTGAAACTGTGAGTTTTGTTATACAGTGTGTATAAAAAAACCCGGAACCCTTAGAAAATGAATTAGTATTCTTTTCAAACAACCTATTGTAGTAGTTTGACAGCCCTAAACACTTCTCTGAAGCCACGGATGCGGAAAAAACACGGTCTTATACACCTGGGAAATTAAGATAACGTCTAATCGTATGAAGGAGCATAACTGCAAAGAAACATGTTAAATATATTCATATCAGTTCGGTTAAAAATGGTTCAACTTACCACAGAGCAACGAGTGTGTATTGTGCATTTCAAACTACTACAATAGGTTGTTTGAAAAGAATACTAATTCATTTTCTAAGGGTTCCGGGTTTTTTTATACACACTGTATACGATATGCGTTCAAGCTGGTATAGTTAAGATGTCGACAAGTCATCGCAAGACGTAACGAGGCTGGAACCTGCCGTGGGGGTCGTGCGTGACATAGTGAAGTACTTTCCCATATCTAGAAAACTCTCAGGTTTTCCACAAGATGCGTTCAAACTGGTGGTCAGTGTGTCAACCACTAACCTATATATAACTGCGGGTCACATCTAAAAAGTGACCGAACAAAGATGGCGAAAATTGATCCTTTCCGTCATGGAAGCGACCGCTGACCTTATTTTGCCACTATGTTTATTTGACTGTGGGCTCAGTCGCGCCCGCAGTCCAATCAATCAATTATATATTCATTATCAAAAAGGTCAGCGGTTAGTACCATGGAAGAAAGGACCCGTTAATATAGGGAAACCCACAGTTTAGTTATATATAGGTCAGTGGTATCAATGAGTTATCACAAGACGTAACAAGGCTGTGTCTAAGTAGTCGCAAGTCGCGACGAACTCGCAAGTTGCGACGAACGGTCGTGCGTGACACAGTAATGAGTACAAACTTATTATTGTCTAGAAATCGTCTGATACGTTATCATGCTCATGAATTTGAAAAGCAACAGCTTTGTTCTTATCGAACTCTATCTTCTAATCTATTACTCTTCAATATGTTTATAGTCTGGCTGTCATGCATATTTAATCTGATGCAGTGCAAACTCAAACTTGCACGATATGGGATTTCAGATGATCGAGAATATGTGTTTCCCCGACACGAAGAACCCATCGTTTCTACCAGAAGGAAATCAAAATACGAGCTCTGAGTCCTGTGTTCTTACGATGTCTATACACGGGCGTGTTTTCTGCTTAGCCACAGAGAATAGGCCCAGACATGCTGAAATTATCGCTATTTTGAGTCGCCCAATCAATTTGATCAGTTCAACAAATTCACGGAGTGGACTCAGCCGGGTTCCACATCATATACGATTTATAAACTAGTATAACCAAAGTTAGTGAAATTGCTGATTATTCGTAAGTCAATTATTTCTGTGTACTTATCCAAAAAGGTTTCTACCACTGATCTCTATATAAACTGGATTGCTCATCCGGGCCAGCGGAGATAACGCATTGGGAGTACCAAGATGGCCGCCACGGAAACTTTATATGATTTTGTAGCACGAAAAGAGCCACATTAAATTATGCTATTGGTATCAAACAAAGAACAGTGCACATGGTTTAGAAGCTTATAGTTTTTGCATTTGTTGGTATCATTAAGCAGTAAAACGTGTTATTTCGTAGTGTTTTACTCTGCCCGGTAATCCATAAATTAACTTGCCTACATCACTAAATAACTCGTAAAAATACAACAAAAACAGTCAATAACTTCATTATGAAACACTGTATGTACCTTTGAGAGCAAAATATGTCTTTACAAAGCCTTGAAGTATGTTAGTTGACGATTTCGAACTGTACTCGCTTGTATTTTCTTCCCGTCTCCTAGCTGGTAGTTTTACGGCTATTCCAACTCCCCGGTCCCCAGGTTAACCTCTTACTACGCTTAAGCCCGCAAAGAGTACTGGACAGGGAGTAGTAAGATGGCGGATCTGGCTTCAAAATTTTGAATATATATAGATATATCTAAATCAGGGTTTCTACTCTCCCAAAAACCTAATTTATAGAATCTTAAATGTTTTAAATTACAAAACTTACTGTCATAGTCACACTTATGCATAAACCTAGAAAGACGTCAACTTTTCCTGAGTTATAACAAATATATAAAGAGTTATAACATGATCTTCTTCGTTATTTTAATATGGCTAAATGTAATTTAGGCAAGGTAAAAAGGAGGCGATGCTAGTCAGCGGTCACTCATTATAATATGTGGGGATTATCTCAGCGCTCAGCGCTCATCAAAGTCTTGTCAGCGTGGTCTGAGCTTGACTGGTTTTGCGCGCGCTATCTATTTATTAGGTATTTGGTCAGTGGTCACTCATTTATAATATGTGGGGATTATCTCAGCGCTCATCAAAGTCTTGTCAGCGTGGTCTGAGCTTGACTGGTTTTTGCGCGCGCTGATTATTGACCCACCCACCCACCCACTCCTGATAGAATGCAAGGTAAGTATACATATTTCCACTGCTTTGACAGTGTGACTGGTGCCTGGAGGTGGGCTGTGGCGGGGTTAACCCTCTGATCAGGTGTGGCATCCCCTGTGGCTTGGCACCAATCCTCTAATAACGTCAATTGGCGATCTCTTTTTAAGTATTCTTTCAAATAAGACAAACTTCATTTTCCCTTCATAGGCACTTGACGCCGTTCACAAGTCAAGGGCGTGGAAACCAAAACGACGTCACGACAGTAGTGACGTCATCAGATAGTCGGCCCCCATTTTCCCAAGGCTGGTGACGTCACTGTCCTTAACCAAAAATCTCGAAAGTACTAATATAGCCTTTCTAATTCTGACTATACGTAAACCATCGCGTGACATGACCCACGTCGCAATATGTCTAACGTAAAATCGCTCTTAAAAAGAACATAATACAATTTCCTGCTCAAGAACTATTCAGAACGTGATGTCTATCTGAATTCCGAGTTTTAGTGCCAAGCGGATTTGCAATTTGGGTGGCTTATAACAAGTTTGAGGATTTAGAATTAAAAAAATAGATAGACTATGACATCACTTACTCAGAAATTAGCACCTTAAAAACTATATATAATTAGCCGTCTTTTCAATTCCTTTTGCATGGGGAAGCACGGGTGGCGTGTGCTGTTAGCGCGCTGCCTCTCACCAAAAATTTAAGTCCTGTTAGACGGGGTTAGTACTTGGATGGGTGACCGCGTGGGAATCACCCAGTTGTCGAGCTTTGAACTTATGTGAGTAGAGTTGTAATTGATCTATCCTGTGCTTCGAGGGTTTTTCGCCGGGTTCTCCGGTTTTCCTCCCTCCATAAAATCAACACCTAATACATCTTAGCTGTGATCCGTGGTCTGAACTGTGTCGTATGACGGCTGCCTGGAGCGCCTTTGATATGCCTCGACACGGCCACGTTGATCTGCGTCCTTCGCAATTTAGCCGCTGGCTGCCGAGAACTGAGGGCTAATCATCTTTACTCGCATATTTACTCACTGCGAGTAAAGTAAAGATGATTAGCCCTCAGTCTTTATGCCACTGATACTAGTAAAGACCGAAATTGTCTGGTTTAAACGTCTGCCATTTCCCCCAATTAGATTATACGAGAAACAGAGCGCGAGTGTCAGCATGCAAGGACAAAAGTGGAGAAAAAAACAGCGAGGTTTATGAAAAATGTTACAACTGTAGTGTTTACATAGTGAGTTGTATACGTATACATGTAGTGCATGTGGTACGTTAGCGAGCTTGGTGTAATGTAACAGACGTTTGGTGGACGTTCGTCAAGCTCAATTACCCAGAAAAGATTTGTAAACATCAGGATTCGAACCTGCCATTAAGCCCTGAGGCTGAAATGGAGACCTAAGCCTCATTGACTCAATGGTTAGAGCGTCTAACCGGTCATTCGAAGGTTTTATACAATACCCTGGTTGCTATGCGTGTTTTCATTGGTTGTTGCCCATGATCTATTAGAGGACAGACACATGGACACGTCAGCTGGCTTGCTTTTTTCCTTCTTCATGCCCCAAAATCCGGCAAGAGTTTTGATAAAAAACCTTTTAAATGTTTGTATTGTATAAAAATAGATTCCATTTTTTTGTTGTCTGTTCAGTTATAGATGCACAGACGTGGTAAGAACATGGTAACAACGTGGTAACAACGTGGTAACAACGTGGTAAGAACATCAATGACCCACTCGACTGCGTCTCGTGGGCCACTTTTTTGTTCTTACCACGTTGTGACGTCATCTGTGCATCAAAAACTGAACAGACAACGGCAAAATGGAATCTATTTGTTAAATAGATTCGAACCATGATAATTGAGCTTTGACGAACGTGTGCCGAATGTGTAGTGTTTACATTTGTGAAAATCGATCAACATTTTCTGAATTTTACAAATGGTTGAAAATCAGAAAATATATAGTGCATATTGGAATTATGACGCTACAATTAGTAAACACATGCATGCCTTCGCGAGAAGACGAATGCAATTCAAATGACCACATGACGTGGTTCCGACTAGTCAACGCCAAACGAAGTTAAACTCCGTTGAGCTTAAAACAACACCAGCCATATAGAGCAATTAACTTAAAAACGTATCAGCCCTAAACCAGTATCTGTGGTATTAAAATAATGTTTTCTGCGAGAAGGAATAATTGAATGCTGGCTCGGATTTGGGAATTGTTTTTAAATGACTCGAACCCACAACCTTCTGATCGCCGGTGGGACGTCCTAATCATTGACGTCCTAATCATTGAGCTACTGAGAGTCAGATTGTTTGAACGTAGGTTGACTTCGATGTATAACATACTGCGTGCTATGTGGATTTGACACTTAACACAACGTATTGAGTTTGAGAGGTGAAAGTGCTTCAGTTCAGTCTAGCGGGCGACCTGAGATTAGGCCGACGTGAACTGAATCTCAGGCCGGACTAAAAACACTGCAACTGACCTAAAGTCAGTCCGGCTTGGGCCGGCCTCGTGTAAACACCCCGGCTGAGTTTCATGTATAACATACAATGCTATGTGCATGCACCTGTGATGATAATGATGTCTTAATGTCTGTTGTCAAGAGAAGAGATGACTTGCTACCGATCGATTTATCATGTATGCGCTGTTGTGCCAGGAACAGCAAGTACTCAAATAATGCGAAGAATGCAGAGTATGCATGGGCATCGAAAGCGTTTACTGCCTGCTGGTCTAAGGTGAACAGCCACCCGAGACAAAACAGTGGGAAATCAATGTCAAGACATCCGCAAAAATATGTCAGACTTCGCAGTTGGTGCATATGTGAACTTGATGAAAATTAATAAATTCTGCAGGTCGATAATACAGCAAAGACGTGTCCATTGGAAAGCAGTGAGCGTGGGAGCCCGAACATGAAGGGGCGTAGCCTCCTAATAATTTGAAAACGTTTCTATACCCATGCAGGGCCAGGATCCGTAATTTGGGAGTCGTAAGTGTAAGTTTGGCCAAGAGCGAACCCCTTCTAAACGAGGTACCAAAAACTTTGAATTTTGCGAGCCCCAACGCATTTCTAAGGAATTGAACCCGCGACCCTGCGATGCAAATGCAGTACTCTGATCAATGAGCTACGGAAGCTGTTGCCGAAGCTTAGGGGGCTTTCCATTTACACGGTTAGACCGGTCAGTCCGGTTAAATGGAACATGATTCGTTTGAGACCTGGGATGGTCTGACTGGAAAATTTGGTCATAATCAAAAGCAAGTCCATTCTGGCCGGACTGATCGGTCTAACCTTGTCAATTGGAAAGCGCCCTTAGTCAACGAGTTCTGTATATGTAATGGTGCTAAATGCCGGTGAAAAATTGGGTAGACTGAATGTTGTAGGCATTATTGGTAAAGGAAAATTTCCCCATGCAATAATCACTCTAATAAACAACCGCACAAAAGTCTTCTTTTGTAAACGGCCTTCCGAAAGACGGTTAGACGCTGCTCGCTTACTAAGACCATGTCTCTATGCTCTACTAAAAGAAGCCGATTCAACTCTTTTTTTTTCTTCCAACTTATTATACTGCGTTGATTACGATGATTAGTTTACTGTGTACCCAAGATGTGTTTTTGTTGTGATGATTATCTTGTGTACCATTTCCGTCTATTAGTTAAAACATTTATCATATAACTTTGGAGACTCAAGTTCGGAAAAAAGCAATGTAAATAGGTCTGGAATGCAGCAGAAATTATCACTGAAGATCTTAATTTCAAAAAAATAGCGGCGTGCCTGACACATGTTTTACACGGCAAATAATCTGGGGGCTGGCCCAAGCCCGTTCAAAGCCAATTTAATACTACACGGCTCTAGACTATAGAAATACACAAAACCTTCAGCGACAAAGGAACCCAGTTATCTAGATTTCAAACTTGCTTTTTATTTTAACCTAAGGGGCCGTTCACATTGGACTGATAAAATGTAGATCGAGCGATTCAAAATCGATGTCGGATCGGTCCAAGTCGACAGCGAGTCTGCGTTCACACGGTATAGAGCAAAAAAATAAACGAGCTAGCGACCTAACTTCGTCTCCGAACTTTTGTTAGTAAGTTTGATTGCGTATATAAAATGGCTATGTAAAAAAGTAGACTCTACTTTTCTACTCTACTTTTGAACGGACCAGTGTTTTGGATAGAGCAAAGTAAAAACGTGGGAAACTGCCGAGATTAGTTTTGATAACGAAATAATGACGTTTCGAATGAAGTCGAATGAAGGTCCAGTAATTTTCTAGAGGTGTTTCAGCTGGTGCTGTTAAAGGTTATCTAGTTCTTTTGAGTTTTTCTTTCTTTTCTAGTCTAAAAGTAAGCACGAATGGGGTAGTATAAGCTTTTAGCGTGCTGCCTCTGACCACTGAAGTTAAGCTCGGCTGAATAGGGTTAGTACTTGGATGGGTGACCAACTTAGCTTCATGTGAGTAGAGTTGTTAGTTCTCTCCTGTGCCTCGAGGGCTTTTCACTGGGTTCTCCGGTTTTCCTCCCTCCGCAAAATCAACACCATTTGAGCTTCCTATAGTTCGATCAAACGGTGAGGGCCATTGGGTGATCAGTGTCTATAAATACTGTCATATGTTACCGCCAATAAATAATAAAGTCGCTTTAGTAGTTTGTTCTGTTTGCGCGTCGCCTTTCACGGCTGGGTTCCAACTCTAAAATTAAGCCCTGGTCGGATGCGGTTTCTAGTGCTTGGATAAGTGATTGGTACTTTGAGTAAAGTTGTTGCTAATGCTAGTCCTCATGTGACTAGAGTTGTTGCTAGTCCTTCTGCATGTGAGTAGAGTTGTTGCTTGGTCGTCCCCTATGCTTCGAAGGTTTTCCTCCCTCCGTAAAACCAACAGCCAGTCCTAAAGCTCGATCTTATAATAGGGGATTAGCTTCGTAGGGGACCTCGTGTATTCAGGTCTGGTACTTAGCATATGCGAGCCATGAAATTAAATAATTATTAAATTAAATAAACGCGACAGTATAGAGTTTCTTCACACGGCAAAGCCTTTTTCAATCCCTGTCTGCATGGGTCTTTCTGAGTTACTCAGACTGAGTATTAACGAACGTCTATCAAATGTTTTCAATTTTGAGAGTTCCGTCTACCAAAAGTGAGAATAAACAGTAACAAAAAACAAAAGTGACAATGAAATCGGTGATGAATTTCACTATTTAATGTCCTGCTCCAACAAAAAGTTTGTAGAGTTTCGAAATACTTTTATAAATAATATATACAGTGTCAACGTATCTTTCCGTTTACTTGACACAAAGGATTTATTTCTATATATAATAAATGTACATGATAAGTCTATCGTGAAAATAATATCAAAATATTTTCATGATATTCTTTCATTATATGATAGTCATTATATTGTCTAACCCATATTACCATACACTGTACTCCTAGCTATATTATTTAACTCACATTACTATACCCTTTACACTTTTAACCATAGTTTGTATGGTATTATCTAGTTCGTGTTACTGTACGTTCTGTACTTTTATGTAAATATATTTTCATATGTGCCTGTATTGGTATTTGATGAATAAAGTATTATTACCAAACGTAGAGAGAGAGAGCACGGTTGGCGTCTGCTGTTAGGGTGCTGCCTCTCACCAATAGTTAAGCCCGATTGGACGGGGTTAGTACTTGGATGGGTGACCGTCTGGGAATAACCCCGTTCTCGAGCTTGAGACTCGTGTGAGTAGAGTTTAGTTGGTCAGCTCCTGTGCTTCGAGGGTTTTTCACCGGGTTCTCCGGTTTTCCTCCCTCCGCAAAACCAACACCTAGGTCTTAGCTGTAATTCGTGGGCCGATATGTGTCGTATGGCGGCTGCCTGAGCGCCTTTAATATGCCTTCGACTCGGCCATGTCAAAAATTATTGTAAGGCGCATTTGAATACCTTAAAGTTGAATTTGCGCGGTATAAATAAATGTTATTATTATTATTACATTACAGAGTGTAAAAAGGTGGAGTACTGCGTAGACCGACGGTGTTTAAGATAGATCAAAGTGAAAAGGTGGTAAACTGCCGAGAGTGGTTTTGATAACGAAATACTGACGTTTCGAGCGGATCCCTTCATGAAAGACAAAGTAAAATGTATACATCACACCACGTTTGCAAACATACCACATGCACTACATGTATAAGTACAGCAGATCATATCACTAAAAAGTTTCACATGTCCAATAATAGCGAGAACCGCAGCTGCCAGAACAGGTTAGGCTCTTCAACTCAAGCACCCTCAGCTTAACTCATTCCTGTCCGAGGGCTTCTCCAGAGGTGAATAAAATCGTCTGGCGTTAGCCAGAATAAAATACTAAAGACCAATTCGGACAGGAAAGAGTTAAAGAAAAATAAACGTAACATCCTCCCTTATTTACCAACAGAAGGCAACCAAAATCTCTTCAACGAAGACAACAAAATCTGTTCCATATTTAAGAATGGCACAGGGTATAATTAATTTTCCCTTAAGTTAAATCCTATTACTCGTAGGAATTACTCGTAGGAAACGTCGACGGGAAACGTTTACAGGATTTTGTAGAAAACTATTTTTAACTAAATACCTTGGCATCGACAAGATTTTTTTTGAGATCGTCTGATATTATCGAGCTTATCTCGAAGATCTCGTGGGAATAGCAGTTATGGAGTATTATAATTACACTCGGCTTCACGCCGGCTCCTGTGTTTATCAAATAAATAGAGACTTGTTTGTGTTGGGTGTGCGAATCTGTGGTAAATTTATGAAACCAGGGGGTTGATTGCGCACCGGGATGGTCCCATCTGGACACATCTTGTTTGGGTAATTTCCTTAATTTCCTTAATTGAGGACCTGGTGATAATCGTCTTAAACAAGCTGTGGAAAGAAATTAAGAAATTTCAACGACATCGCTGCCTTCACCGTGGGTTCATCTTGTAGGGTTGTAAAAGCAGTAGCTTACGTATACTAGTCGCCATTCAGGTGACATCTGCTTTGGTAAAAGGTTCAAACGAACAACAGCGAGGGGGTAATTACTAATTATATAGTCGAGATGGTATCTCGCTTGGATAAGAGATCGTACAATGCAGTACACAGGAGGGGCAGTGCACTTACGCCAATCTATACATTAAGGGTGCATGTGCTCCAATCTTAACTGGAGTGCGCAACGTAAGCCTGTTCAGTTGCTAGTGTAGTCTTAGGCAAGGCTCTTCAGGATCGACCTATGCTTGAACATATAACAAGAACCTTTGGTCTCCAACACAATCAATTCACTTGTTTACTGAGAAGACAAATGCTTATAACTATAACGGCATGGAAATAAATTATCCATCCTGACCATCCATAGCCACGTACCGACTATGTTAAACGTGGCTTTAGTTATAGTGTTTAAGGCATGTTCTTGAGAGAACTATACACAGCCCAAATCCCACAAGTTGTACCAATTCTGCAGCCAACCATGCACGTTATAACTTGCCCATCAAACCGATAGCTGCCCAACGGAAAACAGGTGTTATAAGACAAAATTCATTAAAAATACAAATTAAAGTACTTTTTTCAAAGTGTCATGAAAGAAATCTTGATTGACAATGAAATTCCTAGTTTATGAAAGGTTTTTGAAGAGAACGAAAACAATTGAACTGGCTTCAGCCACCCTTGTGATATGTTTGCACAAAACAATAGTGGATTTATAGAACTCAAAATCTTTGTTCATGTTCTCATACACTTTGAGATATAGGATTTCAAATCAAATATAACACGTCTAATGAAATACGTTGGATTCTAATAACATTACGAGAAAGTTGAAGGACTTGCAAAAATATATAAGGATAATTTTGGCTACCAGTGTATATAGGGCTTGCTCTGTTTTATTATGAACAATCCTGTATAACTGTTATTTACAGCAATTGCCCATTGACGTTAGCTACAGTATGACGTTCGTGGTGAGGTAACCGTATTACAGTATGACGCACTTGGAAAGAATGAGTTAACAGACCTTTAATACTGCTTATATGTAGCTCAAGCCTCTTTCCGCTGCCCCTCTCAACCCTTTCCCCCCAAAAAACTTTCGTTTTCTGACACAGCAGATTTTGTACCAACTTCAAACTGAACACAAGTTTCAATGTCAGTAGAGATGTGCTCAACCATGCAGTACCAAACCATAAATGTTTGGCACTGAAGAAAGAACAAATCTTGTTTTGCATAAAACACGTATACAAAAGCATTCAAGAAAGGCTTTGGGTCTGTTTTCAGGCAGTCAGGCACTTACATGCTAGGGACTATAGAGTAGAGACCGACAGAGCCAAGAAAGTGTACAAAAGCATTCAAGACTTTTCCAAACACATTATTCTAGAGACTTTACCTAACAGACGTTCTTTATAGTGTTTGTGGCTTTGTATACATACAGAAACCTTTGTTCTACATTTGAAGTTCTGTAGCTCCTTGGTTGGACCATCCCATGCACTATACTCAACAACAACAACTCACGATACTCATCAAAGCTAATAGCTTTCTCTTAGAACTATTAAGTTTGAGTACGAAGGAATCTCCTCAATTAAAATATTTACAGAGAGGCGTCGATATTATTTCAGCGAGAGAAAGTGTAAATGTAACTGCACACGCGCCACGGTGACACATCGATGCACAGACAGCGCCGGAAATGGTGTCCGTTAATGAGAGATGTTCGCTTAAAAGAGGGAATAAATATGATCACTTAACAGCAGCTTGCTCAGGTTTGGACTGAAGCATCTTGTTCGCTTACGAGAAGTGTCTGTTTAAGAAAGGGCATAAATATAGTAATTTTTAGCAGATTGATAAGGATTGGACTCAAGCATCATGTCCGAAGAAATATGTCTGTCAAAAAGAGCAGTTTGATAGACTGACTCAAGCACCGTGCCCGTGCCCACTTACAAGAGGCGTCTATTAAAGAGAGAGCATAAATATAATGATATAGCAGCTTGATCAGATTTGAAGTCGGTTTAGCCTGTTTGGACTGAAGCACTGTGCCCGCTTCAGAAAGGTGTCTGTCAAAGAGGGGGCAGTATAGTGACTATAGTCATTTGATATAGCAGTTTGCTAAGACTGACAGACTGACTCAAGCACTGTGTCCGCTTACAAGAGGTGTCTGTTTTAAGAAAAAACATAACTAAGTCTACATACACATTTAATAGTAGTTTGATGCAGGTTTGAACTCAAGCATCACTCATCAGTGTCCGTTTACGAGAGGTGTCCGCTTCATAAAAAAGGTGTCTGTAGAGGGGTAAACCATATTTAAATGTTTGTCTCTATGACCATCTGTGGTTATTATTTTGGTATTAAACACTTTTATGGAGCGTTTCAAGGAGTCCCCCCTTCTCTCTACGCAAAATCTAGAGAGGTGAGGTGTTTTAAGTGATCGAAGTTCCCTTGCAAGGTCGAAGAAGTGTCTAGAAACCTAATTTGCTAAAGTGTTCAGGGTGTTCACAGTGTGAAAATCCTAGTTGACCTTGTAACGAATATAAAAGTGATGAGAACGCAATCAGTTCTGAACAAACAACAGCAGAAACCAAACACTAATAATAATATCGAGTCTTCGTATCAAAACATTCTAAACAATTAACACTACACTAGCAAACTGTTATCTCAGCTGAAACATCTATTTACTTTGGCAGACACACGTCGATCAGGTCATGTCGAACTGACATAGTATGTCCCCCGTTCAGCTATTAATCACTTTTTTTTCCCCACTATGCATCATTACAGAGAAGGCTAAGGTTACATCATGACGTGAAGAACAAGGGCAATGTGTCCTTGTAATACATTTTTTTCAAAATAATAATATAAAAAAAATAATTCAGTTAGCATCGAACAATGTGCACTTTTAACAAGAGCTGACTTGTTCGTGTTGACAATCTATTGGCCTGGTTCGTTGTTTTAGTAAAATTAATTGCTACTTAATAACTACTATAATAATAATAATAACAATAATAATAATAATAATAATAATAACCAAAATAATAATAATCATGATAATAATAATAATAATACTACTACTAATACTAATACTACTACTCTAATAATAATAATAACAACAACAACAACAATAAAACTGAACAATAATAATAACAACAATAACCAAAATAATAATAATAATGATAATAATAATAATAATAATAATAATAACAACACAACAACAACAACAATACTGAACAATAATACTAATAATAATAACCAAAATAATAATAATAATAATCATCATGATAATAATAGTAATAATAATAATAATAATAATAAGAAGAAGAAGAAGAAGAAGAAGAAGAAGAAGAAGAAGAAGAAGAAGAAGAAGAAGAAGAAGAAGAAGAAGAAGAAGAAGAAGAAGAAGAAGGAGGAGGAGGAGGAGGAGGAGGAGGAGGAGGAGGAGGAGGAGGAGGAGGAGGAGGAGGAGGAGGAGGAGGAGGAGGAGGAGGAGGAGGAGGAGGAGGAGGAGGAGGAGGAGAAGGAGAAGGAGACGGAGACGGAGACGGAGACGGAGACGAAGACGAAGACGAAGACGAAGACGAAGACGAAGACGAAGACGAAGACGAAGACGAAGACGAAGACGAAGACGAAGACGAAGACGAAGACGAAGACGAAGACGAAGACGAAGACGAAGACGAAGACGAAGACGAAGACGAAGACGAAGACGAAGACGAAGAACAAGAAGAACAAGAACAAGAACAACAACCACCACCAAAATAATAACAATAACAACAACAACAACAACAACAACAACAACAACCAAAATAATAACAACAACAATAATAATAATATATTTGTATAAATATCATTATTATTAATATAAATAACGCATTATTATTGTTCTTGTTTTTATTATTACTATTGTTTAATTAATACTCCTACTCCTGCTGTTACTGTTATTACTACCACTACAACTATTATTAATTGTTATTGTCAATTGTTATTATTTATATCAGAAACTCGTGCACATTGACCCATTGTCACAAACGACTTTCTACGCCAGGATTTATGAAGAACTTGCTACCCAGCTAGCTATTGCCTAGCATCCAATAACATTACAAAAAATACCAAAAAAAGACCCCAAAACACAACCTTATATTGATCATGTATTTAACTCAATGCCATGCCAAGCTACCTCTTTGGAAAAATATTAGTGAATAGATAGATATACAGGTATTGATGCCTGCGGAGATAAGTAAATGACGACTCGATGGCCTTTTGACCCATTGTCAGAATAATTTTTCACAGTGTGAACGTGATTAGATTGCTGCTCAGTGGTTGGCCTCAAGCTAAAGTTATGGATCGTTATATTTGTATCGTTATATTTGTACACCATTTTTTTACAGCAGAGCTCGCACGCTATTTTTCGCATATAAAGAGTATATATATATACGCTATATATCAAGGCGTTCATTAGCGCACTAGCCGGGAACAATACACCACTTTCATAATAGCGATTAATTTGAATATTCCTTTATGTGCATCTTAATAAGCCTTTCTGGCCTCGTTTGTGTGTCTGCAATTCAAAATAATCTTTGCTTCATAACGAGACCAGAAAGGCTCATTTAGATGAACATAAAAGAATATTTAAAGTGAAGGCCTTTATGAAAGCGGTCTATTTGGAGTGCTTAAATATAGCCTACTCAAAGCAATCAGTATTTAAAGAGAAAATCGATGTTAAATTAGTCGCTTTAATTTATGAAAACTCTTTTGCCATAAGTTAATTAGTTTTTCTATTTAGTGTTACTCTCATGAAATAAAAACCAGACAAACAAACGAACGAACAAACGAACGAACGAACGAACGAACGAACGAACGAACGAACGAACGAACGAACGAACGAACGAACGAACGAACGAACGAACGAACGAACGAACGAACGAACGAACGAACGAACGTTGTTGTCAAGATTGGTCACGTTGTAATAGAAACACCAACAATATGAAAACACACTTTGTGTACCAGGTTTCGCATACGAAATTCTGAAGCACGCCATTTCACATGCGAATGCCATATTTCACATGAGAAATAACACCTCTCTGGAATACAAAATGTTCGTAAAAGAAGATCGTCGAGTAACAGGCGTTTTAGTAGACTTTCGTCACAAAGATCGAATCTGCAACCTTCTTCCAATGACCGGTTAGACTCGCGTTGGAAGATTACAGGTTCGATCCCTGTCTGGGGCTCAGAAACATTTTCTAAGTATTTGAGCTTGACTAACTTCTGCCAAACGTCTGTTACATTACACCAAGCTCGCAAACGGACCAAATGCACTACATGTATACGTAGTGCAACTCATATCACTTTAACCACATCTCATACATGCTAATGCCACCGCTTAGGAAGTACATGTATGTATAACTATGAATTTACAATCTTAGCTCTCCATCTGAGCTTCAGTGGCTCAATGGTCAGAGCGTCTAACCGGTCATTGCAAGATTAAAGTTCGATCCCTGTCTGGAGTCTCAGAAATCTTTTCTGAGTAATTGAGTCTGTTACATTGCAAACGTACCACATGCACTACCTGTATAATAATGGAAACTTTATTTGTTTATGATTTACGTATACTACAATGATAAACCTCTCTTTTACAGCTAGTTTACCAATGTCTACTTGAAAATAATAATAATAATAATAATAATAATAATAATAATAATAATAATAATAATAGACGCATTTCTGTTATCAAGACGCATTTCTGTTATCCCTATTGTAATTGGAGCACTCGGGACAGTGAGCAAAGCTTGGAGCATCTGTAAACATTGATCTACTTCAAAAGGCTTGCTTGCTGGGAACAGCGAGGATTTTGCGTAGGATCCTAGACACCTGAGGCTATGGGAAATAGCTTGATGCTCTAGGCTAATTACCACCTATACCAACTAATGGTGTGAAGCACAAAATAATAATAATAATAATAATAATAATAATAACTTTATTTTAAACTGTAAGACCCTTTCAGCTGTTAAGTATAGCTGGTATAAACAGGATGAACAGTATTTACAATTATATAACTACCCTAGAAATGACTAACAATATTAATTACTATAATACAAATTAAGAACTATAAATATGGCAATCGATGTCAGTTTCGAAAAGATAGTTAAAAAGCGTTTGTTTAAAAGTGTTAAAAGAAGTAATTTCTCTAATGTACACGGGAAGGGAATTCCAATCTTTGGCTCCTATTCCAATCTTTGTTTCCTCTATTTGGCTGTATACGCAGCATAACTCGTATAAGTTTAACTACGTGTCCTATACAAACGCTACCGCTATGAATCTGTAACTATAGCTCTCTATCAAAGCCTCGGTAGCTCAATGCCAATGGTTAGAAGGTCTAAAAGGTCATTAAGTTGCAGGTTCGATCCCGGTCCGATGCTCAAAAACATTTTCGGAGTATTTGAGCTTGACGAACATCAACGAAACGTCTGTTACATTTACACATGCCCGCGCAAACGAACCAGGTATATAAACCCACATCAAACTACTGCTAAGCCGTAATGTATTAAACCGCAGGCTTTTGGAAAAACTGTCACCGTTACTCAAAATTTCAATCGACACTCCATGAGATGACATTGCGCGACTCTATAATAAAAGCTTCTCGAAACATCAATACATCGCGTTGCCAACTTGGCAGCTAGCCACCTTAAATACTTTAATATACACAATACATGCACTGCCTATCCACAAATCTACTTTGATATATAATTACCAAGTGTTTCTCTGAGCTCCGTGTACGATCCCTTCTAACTCCAGCGAAGACTAAAGTCGGTTAGCAACTATGTACAACAATTAAAATATATACTACAGTTATGAGCATATTTAATTTTGTTTTGGACTCATTTGCCATGTTGAGAAGAAAAAAAAGAAGCGAAAATTGCAAAAAATTCGTAGGGGGTTCACAATCTTTTAAGATCTCGATTAATAGCCCCAAGGGGTCAATAAACTCATTGTAATCACGCCACTCGTATCTTGGCAACGCCAAGGACGCTCAATCCTAAGATATAGTCGTTACCAAATTGTTCTTTAATGTGCGAGCCTGTAATATCGACATTTATAACGTTGTAATTGGGAGTTGCAAAGGGTTCAGAACGATTCGTCGCCTGCTTGCATAAAGTCTCGCACTAAATGTTGAACTACGCATATATAATGTGAAGCTCTACTCGAAATTAGAGCAATTAACTTGAATTAAAACGTCCCACGTACTATACGATGTTCAATATTTGAAATGAGACTTTTAAGCAACCAGCTGAGGAATTGCAATAATTGCAGACCCCAGCTAAGGAATTGCAAAAATTGTAATAATATTGCAAGGGCGCAGCATACATGAATTGCTGAACTTGGAAATTAAAAGATCGGTGTAATTTTTCAAGTCCATTTTGGTCATTTATTATTCATTAAAATTATCGATGTTTTGAATGTATTCACTACAACTACGATTACGTCTTACACTTCCATCTCAGAATTTCTAGCTGTTAAGTTATCCATTCCGAATTCAACTAGGGACAAGGTCATGTGCACTGAATATGCTTCTTTCGAGAAGATATTTAGGATTACAATTTTAGTTTAAAATTCATGGAAGTCAAAAGAAAAAATAAATTGCAACTTCGCGTGCAATTCGTTTGCATAAAACAAGTGTTAAAAAAAATTCCACTTGAAGACAAAACACTGCCAGCAGAATGCCTCAATTATTTGTAACAATGTAATGCTAATGGTCAGCTTTTGCAATTTTGCTTCGCTTCGACTTGCTATTTCTTCTATTAATTTATTCCACCTTCTTATTACACTAGTTTTTTACTCAAAATAGCTCTGAAGCGGCGGTGCTAAATTGTACTCGGCTACTCGCAATATCTTACCCCTTTTCTATCTGGTTTATACGCCAGACGATTTCACCAAGTCAAGCGAGGTCGTCTGGGCAGGAAAATAGACCAACCCAACCTTTCCTGTGTTGAAACAAAATAGAGTGCTGTGTAGGCCATGTTTTGAATATAGCACAGCGAAAAGGCGGTGAACGGAGAATTTTAAAATTTTAATATTGACGTTTCGAGGCCATCTTTATTTTTACGTTCATGTATTGGCTGACCTAATAAGGGATCTAAACTATTTTTGATCTTTAAGGATATATTCGTTCACTCTTTGATTTAAATTCAAGGAAAAGAATGTCATATATCAGTCGCCACACGGCAGCAACAGAATTTCCCCAATATCCTAATGTCAACATAGTTTTTCGAGTCAGAGACGAGAGGCGGCCGTTCCATTAGAATAAAATATGCATGTGTCGAGGTAGAGTTCTTAAACAAATGCTTCCGTATGCATAGCTGTCATTTTATAGTCTGTGTGTGAAAAGGTTCTTTTCTTTTAAGATTTCATAATCTCAGCAAACTGTTTGTTTTGCACGGCTTGTTCTCGTTCGCAAAATAAATAGCATGTCCTTGATGTTGGTTTATAGTGTCTCGGCATTAACCCTCTCTCCCCCCCCCGGGTCAGACTAGAGTCCCTTGAACAGCCAAACTATAAAGAACCTTCGCGAAGACTCCAAAGTCCAGACGAAATGAATTACTTGCTTATTAGATTTTAAGAGCCTCCTCAAAAATGTCAAAACCGCAACATCTAATTCACAACTTCGAAGGGCTACCTCTTGTGGCAACTGAAACTGCCTTTTGTCTGCCGACACTAAGCCCTCAGAAAATGCTTTCATGACATGATAAACAGATTTGGTTTGCACAAGATACATAATTTAACCGAAAGCGGTAATAATCTAAGGTTGCCATTTGCTTTATAAAAAATTGGACAATTCATTAAGTACACTTTAATACAATAATTCCACTGTGACAGAATTACACTATTTCAGTTTCCACGGCAGAACATGAAACTTGAGGTTGAATTTTTATAAGTATATACTGGCTACAAACGTTCAGCGTCAAGTTCACCATTTTATTTGCTTTATAAAAATTTTGACAATTCATTATGCACACTTTGTCCGAAATAATAATTCCACTGTGACAGAATTACACTATTTATTTCCACTGCAGAACATGAAATTCGGGTTTGAATATTAACTATATACTGGCTACAAATTAAAGTTCAGCACGTTTAGGCAATATAGTTACGAGTAAACGATCAACTCGGTACGGTAAACGTATATAATCTATATGTGAAATAAAAGTAGTGTACTGCGCAGGCAGTGTTGGAATACAAATCGAAATATAGTAAGGTTTCAGTACTGCCGAAATTATTGAACGTAGTTTTCCAACGTTTCGAGCGGGGGGGCCTTCGATCAATAATTTCGGCAGTACTCAAACCTTACTATATTTCGATTTGTATAATCTATATGTCTGCTTTAAGTCTATTCGATATTGCCCCAGCGAAAAAACCACTCGAGGTTTGAATGGAACTTACGCTCAAAGATGATTTATTGAGAAGGAAAAAAAAGAGAAAGACGTAAATAAAACAGGTCATTATGATCGTTAATTAGTCGAGAAATTATAATAAAAGCAGGCGTAATTTCAAAGACAAATCAATGAAGTAAATCCTTTAAGAACGCGTAAAATTCCCCGTAATCCAAATTGATGTTTTAGTCTGGTTTTAAGCGTACAGCACAAGTGCCTCGACCGTTGCCAATGTTTTGAAGAAACGTCTTATTATAGAAACAAAACATTGGGTTTAATCACGTGTCGAAACCGAGCAGCTGAGTCGATTAGAAAAAAGCAGCTGCGAGCGTCCAATGCCAATTGAATAACGCGGAGGAAATAAGCGATGAATTTGATGTGGGTGGACTAATTTGTCTGCTGTGAGGTTGTTGACGAATTCGCGAGGATCTCGCTAATAGCAAACATATTGCAACGGCACAGAAAACACTTATTATTGTACGATATACTCTTCTCACTCTATTCTAATATAAACTGTCGGCTTAATCCCTCAATCGGGTTAGGACGAGATAAATTTGCCAATGTCTGAACACCGGATTTGGAGTAGATCTCGTTACGTGTAATTGCTGTACTTGGATGGACTACAGCGTTTCGTTTGCCGTAAATTATTAAAATACACACTGACACTAATTCAATAAGCTCGCTAATCAAGCCAAGCAAGCGCATTCCCCATGCCTTCTCATGTCCTGTTTGCCTAGCCACTTGTTACGAATGGTCGAAATTTGCCAAGCCACTGCGGAAAGGCGTGAAAAGTGATTAAAATAACACAGGCGTTCCTTTCTCCCCTAACTTGACTTAATCACCAACTCAAACAGTCGAATTAAACTAATTTCAAGCTATTAGAAGGTGTGACAACCAACGACATCCGCCCGAAAACGAATTAAACTTCACACCTACCCGACTTGCAATCATTCTTGTAGACGCCAAAAGCTCGTTCCAATCGACGACTATATACTACAACAGTTTGACCACAGGCAGTCGAGTCTAGCGGTTGTAACGACAAGAGCGTCTTCTAGACTGTATAGTAACCACAACTTAGCGTGGCTGTAACTTTAGCATAGAGATATACGAATGCGAGTATGATTATTTATATACTCGAAACACAGCGGGTTTTGCTCGCCGCTAATACATCGTTAGTGAAACGTTGGTCAGTTTACACAATGGTCAAGACAAAGAGACCGAACAGACACACAACAGTAGCACAGCTAAAGTTACGAGCTTATTACTCTGTGTACACTTCTTTAGCCTAATGAAAAATACCGTATCTGCATCCAGTGAATTCACAAAGCCGTTTCACACGGTGGCGAATGAAAAGCGCGACGGAGGAGATCAGTGCTCTGGGTGGCTAACGAGAAAGGAACCCGGTAGCCCCCGACAGCTTCCAGTCGGGACGACTGCAGTGTGTTTATATAAGCCCCGTTCACCTCATTTAATTCATCAAGATGAAATTGATGGTAAACGGCGCAAAAGATGACATTTTGATCCACTGTATGCGGTTAATTCGAAGTTCGAACATAGGCAAGCGAAACGCACAAACAATGATGATTTCCGTAGGATTATAACTAACTTCCTCGGCATTTTCCGGTCAAAACACTAGAGCAGACAAAAGGAATTTCGTGTGCTGAAACGTTTAACTTATGTTCGCGAAAAGAGGACCAAGGGCGAGTTGAATAAGTGTGGACAAAGACGCTTGTCGCTGACCTCTAAATAGCATTAAAAATTCAAATGGTGTTGTTATAGTCGGGTCGATAAAACCGCTCCGATAACCCCGCTCCGATAACCCAAATAACATGGAGACTGATTGTAGCCAGATTATAAAGAAACTGTGTATTGTTTCCTAGTGCCACTGTTATCTCAAAACGAATCTCACACAGCTTGCGAAAATAATTCGGAAATTGCGTAAACACTCGAATCAAAATCCAGCCAGCAAAACGGTTCGGACGCGCTAGATATGACTTGATCAAGGTTGGAGAACAACCAGAGCAGTGTCTGATTGGTTTGAAGTCCTTTCCGGATGACATTCTCGGCAACGATGACAGTTATAAATACAAAAGCCTATATGGTCACGAAAATGCGATTAGGGAAATACCAAATAGTCATGGCCAAAGATAGGCAAGTAAAATGAGAACCCAAGCATGTGTTTCGAAGTTTGAAAGTACGGAGTGTTAGGACTAGACTGAGGTGTAGGGTGTTGTTTTTCGCATACAAACACGCGTTTATTAAAGGGAAAAGTCGGAAAGAAACAGATGGGTTTATGGCTTGGACTAATAATTTGCCATTGAGTTATAGTTGAGACGAGCATGTTGACAGTGGCATGTCCGGTATAGCTGCTCAGCAGGGAACACAGAACGACATAAAACAAACCTGCATGTCTTGTCTGAATCACCTTTATATAAAAAGACATACATGTATATACCAAACTCTGTATATACCTTAAGCGAATCAGTATCCCGAGAGTGCGAGTTAAAGTATATCCATAGAGTTAAAATATCACTCGAGTCAGCATTTTTTTCGGTTGACTTTGACAGTATAACGAAAATCATGAAATTTTCTACTAACCTGTAGTATTCGATCGTACAGTTGTAATTTTCCTGGTTTCGAAGCTGGACTGTTGTCGACGATTTTCGATACGTATATGCCGCAATGGGAGTCATCCTCCTACGTAAAGAATAAAAAAAAATAAAAATAAGCGAATATAATATATTATATTATGGGACTAGACAATTCCAGTTAAAAACAAAACAAAACAATTAAGATATACAGGAAAAGATTCAATAGACGATATAGGGGCGATATTACGACGAGATACCAAAGTAATTTTGAGAGGATTTATTTTAGACATGTCAGATCATAATAGAGGTAGCTTTTAGTTGCAAGTCTAAGAACTTCGTGATAACGACTATTTACAACAGTCAATGTTATCGCGACACTTGAGAAAAGGTCGAAAAATGGTTCGTTCAATATATACAGTGGCTATTGACGCGACTGTGAGTCTATTGTCAAATCTAAACTATTCACTACTGTGTAACCTTCAATTTTGTGTCAAAATTCTCTTTGTATGTTTGACACAACAACCTCGAAACACAATCTTTTCGCTTTTACAATTTTACTCAAGTCTATTGGCAACTTTAAGCTATTCAAATCGAAATCATAGTAAGGTTTGAGTACTGCCGAAAATATTGAGTAGTTTCTAACGTTTCGAGCAAAGACCCTTTCTCACGTTTCTCTATGAAGGGCCTTCGCCCGAAACGTTAGAAACTACGCTCAATATTATACTCAGTACTCAAACCTTACTATATTTCGATTTGTATTCACTATTCAGTCGTTTGCTGCTTCATCTCCAATTTTGTGTGAAAATCCTCTTTGCATGTTTGACAACAATCTCGACACAATCTTTCCACGTATACTCGAATCTATCGTCAGATATAAACTATTCACAATTCAGTTGTTTGCAGTGTATAATCCCCAACTTTGTGTCAAAATCCTCTTTGCATGTTTGACACAACAATCCCGACACAAAATCTTTCGCTTATATACTTGAGCAAAGTTGACATAACACAAGTACAACCCTATGAAACATTATCCTCTCGACTTTACGACTGTCCAGAAAGTGCTTGGAATAATAAGCTAAGCAAAAGATTAAGGACAATATTGTTCGAGCTGTATTATCCACTATACCCACACCAACAGACTAACTCAATTTATTGAATTAGATTGTCACATTTTGCTCAAGTGTTCGAAAGGTTCGTGAACACATGACATGTAGTCGATTTAATAATTATTTTCACGTTATTGTTTAGTCGTTTGGCGGGTTAATCAAAACGTGTGGGACGTTATTAGTTTGTGGGACAATCGCGGTCGGATTGAAAACAGTATTATTAGATTTGGTCTGAGCGCAGAGAAGCGCCGAGGACAATTCGGGGAACACGACTCATCACAAAGGTGTTAATGAAATTTAATGATTTTTTTGTTTACTCGTTACTTTCACCTTTTTTGTTCGTGCCTTGTTGGAGGAAATAATAATGGTTTTGAGTGGGATTTTAAAAATAGTGATTATTGAAGACGCTTCACGAAATGTATGCTTGGTATGCCATTATGGCGGTACGGGGGGTAATAGGGAACGAGAGGGGGGAGGAGGCATTGAGGGTCGTTGTGTGACGAGTTTGATGTTTTAATGAAGAGTGTTTACCTCTGTTCCACCGCGGATGTTGAAACCTAGAGTTCCATCGTGTCGTTCAAGAACAATCTTCACATCGCTCTCTTCGGCTGCCTACACGGTAAATCAACAAGAAACAGACAAGTACGTCAAACGCAATAGGAATGCGACGTTCTATTCTTTTCCGCTCAAAACCCCCACTATAATTACAGTGCGTTGCGAAATTCCTGCCTGATAGGATCTCAGGCAGCGTGTCAAAGGGATAATAAACAACATTGTACACTGGTTTTAACACATCGGCGATAACATATGGGACACGATGTTGCTCGGTGAACGCCAAAATTCGATCGAGGCCCGTACATCTCCGTTTCTCTATCGTCGAATGTCGCGCATAAACACAAGTCCCTAGCCTAGGTTTCGGATTCAACGTGTAGCGTCGTCAACGGTATTAAAACGATGTTCGACGGCCGAACAGAAGTTGCCCTTGAGGCGTACTTCACCGAAATGACCAATAATCCAACCTCCAACGGCGGGATTTGCGTTAATTGTTAAGCGCACATAGTAAGCCGCCTAGTGCTCTATCTACGTGAGAATTGATGTGGTTATCAGCCGATGTTGCTCTACGGAATACTGAATAGACTATCGAGTAAAGGTGGTCTTGAGTCTCGCGCTCACCTTGACATTATAAACAACATTCCCTTTAAATCATAATACTTAATACCCTCCTGGCTACGTCTAACTTATACTATCTAGAATACGTTTTATGTTACCCCGAGCGAGGTCGAGAAACGAGGTTCTACTGAGTGGGAGGTATAGAGTATATTATAGAAAGAACACGGAGAAATTCGTACCTGGTCGCCGCGGTTGTCGAGCTGCCTTCGTAAGTACCTGATCTCCGAGCGCTGTTCCCGCGACTGGCGCTCGTAGTTCAGCGTCTGTTCTTGGTAGGACCTCAAGTCCTTCTCGAGTTGGGTGAACCGCTCTTGCATGCATTCCTCGCGTTTGACAAGCCTCTGCGACATCTTCTCCTTGTCGTGCTCGGTCCGCGTCAGCTTGGCCTGAAGCGAGCAGACCTGGGCCTGCAACGACTTCACGCAATCGTGCTCGGACGTGGCTTGGAACAAAAGCGGCAGTCCACAGCCTTTCTTGCACACGAGCACTTGCGAGAACGCACCAACTTCCGGCCGGCCTCGGTCGGAACAACTCAAAGCCGTCGAAGGAGACTCTTTTCTCGCATAGTCGCACACTTCCATATGTTCCAGCATATCGTCGACGGTGAGCACCACCTCACAACCGCTCTGGTGATAGGCGCAACGGGTCCTCAGCCGATTGACGAGTTTCTGTAAAGGCAATAAATGCGTTACGTCGTTTTCTAATGAAATCTGTTTACAACTCCGCGGACAACGCTCTCTGTTGCCGAGCCACTGCCGTAAACAACCGACACAGTAGACATGGCCACACGAAGTTATTACGGGTTCGCGGTACACGGCACTACATAGATCACATTTGAGGGAATCGTCTATAGGATCGACGAACAGCTCGAGCTTAAAACCCATCCTCATCGCTCGACAGCGAGTGGCAAACGAAATCCGATCTTCACGCGTACGTATTTCAGAGGCGGAGCATGTCATCACAGCATACGTTGTTTAGGTTTTCTCTGATTGGACCCTTCGTTTATAAACCTCTTAGCAGTTTTCCGGTGACTTTTGCCAGCACGAATCAACTTAGAGAAACAGAATGAGCGAAGTACCGCCTCATACAATAGCAAACTGCTCCGTTTTCGGACGTCAAGCGTACTTTAGGGGGAAGTTCAAAGTCGTGCCAACCGTCTCGAACGTTTTAAAACGAATTTTAATATTACCCACTTCTACTACTCACAATCGTCAATCATGGCGTCACTCCGCTAATGGCCAGCCAATATTTGATTATATATTTTTACGCCTCGGAATTCGATCGGGTTTGAGCCAGTAATATAAATTGAAGTCACTCTGGGGTACCATCTCGCGAGATATATATTATATATAGACCGTTCGTTTGGCTAGGTGAATTAATTGGGTTCGCTCTATTGACCTTATAGAACATTCGTGCTCGATTTAATACTGTTCCGTTTCTTACTGTAACTTACTCAAGGAGAGATCCGCTTAACTTCTTTTCCTGCTTAGTGTACGACATGTAGTTTAAACGAGTGAAATGCTAAATATTACTTGTGATATGCCCAATACTTCCGCGGCATTACTATATAGTACATTATATATAATGAATCTGTGGTTATAAAAGCCCTCGGCAACGCACTATTCGCAGGCTCGATAGTCTTGCATTTTGGCAAATGGTCCCGGGTTAGTCTCAAAAATGTATATATATATACTCCTAATCTAATTTTCCTTCAAAAAATTCCCAAGAACAAGTATCTTTAAATATAATGGTCTGTTTCGAATAATTGTTTTCATAATGTGTCTTAATGAATATAATAAGTACATAAATTATCTCTGAGGGTCTGACCAAGCAGCTACATCAATGAAACTAAACTTGCAACCGTGCGAGCAAAAGTTCGTACGAAATTAACCTTTCAGACGTTTGGTGGACGTTCGTCAAGCTCAATTACTCAGAAAAGATTTTCAACCTTCCAATGACCGGTTAGAACGCAATCCTGTATGGGGCCCAGAAATCTTTTCTGTCGTTGTTACAGCTCGCAAACGTTACCACATATGCACTACATGTATACGTACAACTTATCATATCAAATTAACCTTTCGAGGGTTTTATGAAAATATATATTATTATGTAAAACTCTGACTGTGTATCTTAATTCTAAGTAAGTAGTTTTTTTAGCTAAGTAGTTTTAGCGCAGTATGAGACTTAAAATATACAAATAAGTTCAGTCCTGAAAGGCTGCAACTAGAAACTATAATTTTGTTTATCACCTCAATTCGTTTCCCCAACCACAATCCGGTTGTGATAATTGGTCAGAACCATGGTGATAATTAGGGACATTTTATCTCATTCGTCATTCATTGCTGACTAAAGCTGGTTTTCCACTGGGCGATTTTTTTCGCGCGAAGCGACCTTCTTTTGTTCGAATTCAATAGATTTCTGATTTAGTTCCAGCTCAGAGCTCATGAGACAAAAGAAAAAGTCGCTTCGCGCGAAAAAAAATCGCCTAGTGGAAAACCGGCTTAACGCATAGCTGACCGGTCGCAGATTGCAAGTGGTCGGGCAGCAAATGATATATATATATATTATATGCGTTTATCGCGAAAACCTAGCCTTTTGTTGCCGAGATAGAGAGGTTCTTAAATCGTTGAAAGTTGAGTTCGAGATAAACATCGGCAACACAGAGAGGTGACAAAAGACGAGGATATTAATGGGTTTTGTTTGGCTATCTTTGTCAAAGGCTCAACTTAAGGGGCCGAATACATGGGGAAATTTCAGCCCGGCTGCTGAGGTATGGAAAAGAGGAGAATGATTTGAATAAGAAACACGAAGTGTGGAAATCAGCCAAGTTGTCACAAACATGCAGCATAAAACAAACATATTTAGATGTGTATTTCAAATAAACCATATTTATTCCTTCTTTATCGCTTTTCACAAGGCACTTTCTGTATTCCACACCTCATGTTTCTCATTCAAAACATTCACTCCCTCTTTTCCATCCCCCAGTAGCCGGGTTGAAATCTCAGCCCGGGCTGAAATTTCCCCATGTATTCGGCCCCTTAGAGTTACTTTTTGTGAACAATCTAAAAATAATTTCAATATAAAGGCGGAAGAAACGATCCGACAAGCTGAATACACATTGTTTTCTTTGACGAGAAACACCGTTTAAAGACTACTGCGACGTTCCCTATATGTAAGAAATTGGTAGTTAACTTATATTAGCCCACTAACAGTTACACAATGGTTCTTTTTTGTACTGTGTACAAACGTTCCAAAACGGTTCAACTACAGTATACGGATGTTATTCTCGCGGCGTGAAAACTGGACAGTATAATTGCACTTACACATGCCCAAAAGATGATCTGCCAACTGGCTTTGACAGTTCCTTTCACATGGCTGCATTCGTACTCGGCGAATACCCGAAGCAAGTTTCTCAATGTCAATAGACGTGTGTACGATAGAGTCGGCGAGCTAGGCACCTCGCTTTGATCTCTGTAATCAAAGGAAGCGAATATTCTCGCTCTATACAATAAGAGGTATGCACCTGGCGTAATTAGCCATAACGAGCCACATTTTACACCGACTGCTCGACTTCCCCATACGAAAGTACTTTACACTTAAATATGCTCCGTCACGCTGTGAAATTTCTGTAGATTCCTCGTGATTCCGCGTAGCCGTTGAGACAGTTCTTGAGTGGCGTCTCTCTTTGAGGAGGTCAAAAAAAAAAACGCGAGGACTTATCTCTTGTTCTCGCGTCGGAAGGATCAAAACGAACTAATGGCTAGCCGGCTGTTCAAAAGATCAATACAGTTCCACCTTTTCCAAACAAATGATCCTTTGGCCTTTTGCTTACGAGTTGCTTAAGTGATTAACGAGATATTTTCAAACGTTAATACGCTCGTTATCGGGCAATGCCTATAATAACGTACAGAATATCGTCTGGTCTATTGCACGGCTTACATGCATATAAATTACGTTCTGTAAATTTGTTTGGCTTGGTGGGTAGGGGATTCGGGTTTGAATATGCGCGGGAGTTGTTCTTGCAAACTTGCCAAAAAAACGTGGCGGGAGCCCGTCGAAAGGGTGACGTAAGGAAGTTAAAACAGGTCCCATTCACCGTTGCACTTGATTTCGTGTCCGCGTGTCAATTTTGGAAAACATGAAAGGGTGGCGTTTCGGGGGAGCAAAAACGTCCGGGGTGAGTAAAAACGTCTGGGGGAGCACGGGTGGTGTTAGCGCGCTGTCTCTCAACAAAAGTTAAGCCCGGTTAGACGGGGTTAGTACTCGGATGGGTGACCGCTTGGGGATGAACCCGTTGTCGAGCTTGGAACTCATGTGATCGAGTAGAGTTGTACTTGATCTCTCCTGTGCTTCGAGGGAAAACGTTTAATCAATCCCCATCAATTTCCCACATTTGTATCAGTGCACGCGAAATATAATGATAAAAATTCAAGCGAACATTACATTTCGTTGGTTTGGAGAGTTGACTGAAGTACAGTAAAAACCCGCATAAAAAACCCCAATTTTTCCAAGGCAGGCTGAAATATAATGGTTCTTATATGTTGGTTGTGTAGTGAGAAATCAGGCTGATACGTTCTTGACAAGTTCTTATTTATTTATAGGTCAAAAACAATTGTTCCTGATATGGTGTATTTCCTTATAGAGTACATGCATGTATCTGGTCAAAAAAGTGAACAACAGAATACCACCATTTAGTATTAAATAGTACTATTTTTCTGGCATTGATTTAATATTAGTATTCTAATGTCTGTTCCAAAGACCCTTAAAGCATGTTCTATACCCGTGTGTTCTGAGCTTTAGTAATTTTTCACATAAGAAACTGTTTCATATATTTGTCAGGCTGAACTTGGTTCTTATATATTGGGTGCTTATAATTGGCTAAATTTCAACCTGGAGATTCTTAATCTTGCAGTTTCATTTACAGTATTCCAATAGACGCCCTGGGAGTTTATTAAAAAATTGAGCTTTAAAGGGGGACGTTTATTAGAGAGAGGCGTTTATTAGAGAGAGGCGTTTATTTCAAAATTTGATATTTCAATTATTTAAAACAAATCGCCACACAAATGTTCACACAATCTCATCATTTTTTGAATAAGATGTAGGTAATTGGACAAACACTTGGGTTATATAATGTAGATGAATGTAAATTTGCGAAGTACACTGTATGCGGTATATGGCATTAGGCCAAAATGCGCATCTTCCTCTTTTTAGCTTTAGGGGAGAGGGGGTTATTGGAGGTGGGCGTTTATTAAATATTTTTATTAGTAGAGGGGGCGTTTATATTGGAGAGGGGCGTTTATTTGATAGTGGGCGTCTATTGGAGTAAATACGGTATGCGAGATTTTACTGTATTCTATAACGGAAACGGTGCTTTTTTGCAGTCAAAGAAACTTGGTCCAGTCGTACACACGAGTGTACGGAACACTAGTAAAATAAATTTTGTCAAAAACAACCCTGTTCATCGTATACACACGAGTATGCAAGTAACGCCACACGAAGAAACTTGTCAAGGAGACTTGCATGTGTGCGTATGGAAAACAATATTTGTTTCGCTGATTAAAAATAAGTTTCTCATTACATTTGTGCTTCATTGAGTTAAGGAGCACGCACGGTAGCCAATCAAAAACGCCGTTATATTACATCTAAATGGGATTGGTCCAAAATTTTGACAGCTGGACATAGGGAATACGCTATTTAGTATATCTTATAGCATACAATGGAACACTTTACCCACGGCTTGGGATATTGGCATCCCCGAAATAGAAAATGACTCCTCATTTCGTTGCATTTGTTATTCCTTATTGCGTCTGATTAGCCTATTTTTTGTGTTTCTCTCTGACGAAAGGAAATTCGCTAAAAACGTTAGACCTCCTACAACTGGCGACGAATTGGTGACGGGTTAGGAACGCTAGGGTACTTGGTAGCGTAAGCACAATGAAACTGTTCCTCCAAACGATCACAACTGAACACCAGCGCTCAATGCTCTTTACCAGTCTTCAGGTCTTTTAGGAAATGGCCAATTGGCATTCAGTTGACCAGCCATTCATTATTCCTCCGAAACTTAAGAATGACAGCCGTTCGACGTTTGCAATCGAAAGAAGTTTATAGTTCGCTGGCTTTACAGTGACATCGCGTAAATATTTCATCATTTTAATAATGGGCTAATGGCCTGTTATAAACTTGTCTCATTGTACATTTTAGTTTAGAAAAAATAATGTTTTTTATTTTTCTCAGGTCCGTAACTGCAGGTCCGTAACAAAAATGCCGGCTTCTGATTGGCTAAATACGAGGTCCGTATCACACAAGTACGGACCTCTCGTTTTTCCCGCCAAAACTAATATGGGGGTGAAAAACAGTTTTCAAACCAAAAAAGTGGTGAAAAATGTACTCCGACGATAGTGAGCATAGCGACAGCGAATTTTATTATCCCAAAGACGACGTCCCAAGCACAAGTGCTGGAAATTTAGTCTATTCAGACCCAAACGCGAACGAAAACGGGTGTTACAATGGCAGCGATATTGACATCCAAAATTATATGGAGAGTCAACGACCGCAAAACACGAAGAAGAAAACGGAATACGATATAAATGTCATTACCAGGTACTTTTTGTCTATAAATGAAGTACGAGAAATTCAAACCATACCTGCCTGAAGGAATTAAACATCCTCCTCGCCAAATTTTTCGTTAACGCTCGCAAGAAAAATGACGACGTTTACGAGCCTTCGTCTCTCACAGCTTTTCAGAGAAGTCTTTCAGAGACGTTGACTTGTAACAATTATTTTGTTTTAATGTGGGAAAAATAAATAAGTTATTTACCAAACTTTGTCGGTCCGTACTGGAAAAATATTGCCCTCGGTCTGGACTGCACGGAACTCGGCCTGCGGCCTCGTTCCGTACAGTCAAGACCTCGGGCAATATTTTTCCAGTACGGACCTCCAGTTTGGTAAATAACATATATTTATTGTACAATGCCAAAGTAAGTTAAATAAATAAATAAAAATAAATAAATAAAATCACTAATGATTCGATATAATTGACAACAAAACAACCAAAAGGGAAAACATTTTGAAAAGAATATAATTTTTAAGAATACAATTTATTTTATTTTATTTTATAATTTTTAAGAATATAATTTTTTTTTTTTTTTATTTATTTATTTATTTTTATTTTTTTTTTAATTTTTAATTTTTATAATTTTAAATTTTTTTTGTATGTTGTTTTTGTGCGGGTCCGTACACCGAGTCCGTACGGTAAAGTACGGACTCGCACGTTAGCCAATCAGCGTTCAATACGCCAGTTCGGACTCGCAAGACATATAATAAGAAGAATTATTATATGGCTGGGCTTGTTTTCGGGTCATTACGCCAAACGGCGCACGCTGATTGGTTGCTGAGAGGTCCGGAAAAAGCCGTAATGCCCTCTCGGCACTGTGAGAGGGCATTACAGAATAAAAAAAATTCTGTAATGCCAAAAAAATGTTATTATAGAAAACGTTGTTTTTTGCTTTTAAAAAATATTGGCATTACAGATTTTTTTTTTATAATCTTTCTATTGATTGTTTATGCTTAAAGGAAAAGTCTGCAAGAAAAATAATTGGGGGTCACCGTACTTATTTTTCAAATACACGACGTAATAGGCCATTTTCAAGGGAATTTGTTACGTCTGTGTTGCCATAGCAACTGACTTAGTGTTACTAAAAATAGCGGAATTCAAAATTAGAAATATTAATTTATCCATATCAGACAGTATCTGTCGAATGAAGCTTAAACACGCAAAATCTGATAGTGTCAAACTGATATACATGTAAATTTTTATAAACTGTATCGAGCCACCTTAACGAACTAACTGGACAAATAACTGGAATATTCGAGAGTGTAAAAAAGTAGAGTGCTGTGTAGTGTTTTGAACAGAGCAAAGTGAAAAAAAACTTCATTACTATTAACAAGAAGGCAATCTTGGGGGTTTAAATAAAAGATCGTACTGACTTTAGGTTACTCACGAAGTTTGAAAGGTTAATTCTTTTTAGTTAAAGAGAAATTAATCGCTCGTCGAATTCGGTAAAATCGTCAAATTTTCGACGCCATGTTGTCTTTCTCAAGCAGACGCGTATGGCAAGTCACGGGTCAGCGGATTCTCAAATATGACGTCACTGAGTGCTTCTTCTCGAAAAGCAAACACATTAATTTTGAGCTGTTCACGATGAGTGTTGTTACTAATCGGTTATCTGGAGACGATTCATCGAGTTCAAGTGAGTGTAGTTCCTACCACAGATTTCCGTAGAAGGAATAAAGCAATCGGGCGTGAAGTGAGCACTGCAGACAAACGAGTTGTTTATCTTGCGCGGGTTGTCCCTTCTTTGGCGCAGCCAAATATTTTTCAGTGGCCCACTTGGTACTCTATGGTAACCGTTTGTACACTTGGGAGCCATACAATGCGCCATTTTTGCTAATTTAACAGTCGATTTAAAAACACGAATAACACAACAGAGGAAGGTTGGATGGAGCGAAAAGCACTCAGTGACGTCACATTTAAGAATCCACTGATAACAGTACTCATTATGCACATGTGACGTCAAAATGTTCAATTTATATATCAAACAAACTGAAATATCTCAACAACGAAGTGTTCTTTCACATAAGAGAGACTTGATTTTCGCTTCATAGACACTTTAATAGGTCAGTGTTGCGTAGGCAGTGTTTTTTGAAAGAACAAAGTAAAAAGGTGTAGTAAACTGTCGACATTTTTAGTAACGGTATACTGACGTTTCGAGCAGAGCCTTTCATCTCTTTCTTTACACGTCGTAGCGTGCAGATATGTTTTGTTTGGGCTTTTAGCAGACTCTGTAATTTTATGATGAGGGTTTCAAGTAGCTTAGGTTCTACCTGCGACATAAGTAAGAGCATTAAGATCGGAGAAGCTAAATATTGACGTTTTTTGTTAAGACGATTCTCTATTACCAAACAAAGGCTTATTCTAAGTGTTCTTTCAAATAAGAGACACTTGATTTTCGCTTCATAGACTGATACACACCTTAATAGGTCAGTACTGCGTAGGCAGTGTTTTTTGAAAGAACAAAGTGAAAAAGTGGTGAACTGTCGAGATTTTTAGTAACGGTATACTGACGTTTCGAGCAGAGCCTTTCATCTCTTTCTTTACACGTCGTAGCGTGCAGATTTTTTTCTTTCAGCACACTCTGTAGTTTTATGATGAGGGTTTCAAGTAGCTTAGGTTCTTCCTGCGACATAAATAAGAGCATTAAGATCGGATAAGCTAAATATTGACGTTTTTTGTTAAGACGATTGTCTATTACCGGCCAAACAAATGGAAAGAATTAGCCTCCTGTCACGCAGAGCCCCGACTCTTTTCTAATACCTAATGGTATTCGACTCGGAAATGTTCCACTTTCGCCTTGTCGTTGACGTCAGCATCAAAGACCTGTCCAGGCCACACGCAAGAATGTATAATACAGTAAAAACCCGCTAACAAGAACCTACCACTATTAAGAACCTCAGGCTGAAATTAAGAATTTATCTATATAAGAATATATAGGAATATAAGAACCTATCCCAGGCTGATTTGGTAAAATGTAGGTTCTTCTTAGCGGGTTTTTACTGTAGTTTAATGCTCCACACCAATCTCGTTCCCAGAGCCCACGTTCCCCACCCGGGAAACGAGAGACTCTGCAGGGATAATCCGTTTCACATCGATATTTCATTGGCTGATGAACACAGTGAACTCTATAGAACTCTTCTTCCGGATAGAGGTATCATCGGTTACAAAATATGAAGCTTAACCATCTAATAAAACCATCCCACATGCGGGATGTTAAACTTGAACACATAAAGCTAAAAATCCTAGAGGGGTGTTGTGGTTGGGGACTGAGAGGAGGCACATTTTTCCGGAGGGTTGTGATTAGGTTTAGGGTTTCCGGGGGGCGTGATTACGGGGGTGGTATGGGGGTGAGGTTTCGTTTTAAAAGGTTGTCCAATCAGATGGTGGTTTTTGGTTAAGCTTCATAATTTGAAGGAAATGATAGCTCCCGGATAACAAGAATCCTGTGATGGCGTGAACGGATTATCCCAGAGTCTCTCGTTTCCCGCCCGCTGGGTAAGGGGAACGTGGGCTCTGGGAACGAGATTTACTCCACACGTTCACGAATTGTTTTTTCACCTGTCCTCATGTGTTTAATTTATTAAATTAATAATTTATTAATATTAATTTATTAATTGAATAATTTATTTATTTGTTGGAATACTTATTTTTATTGATTCAATTATTTATATATTTATTGGTTAATTTATTTATTAATTTATTTATTTGTTGGTTTATTTATTGATTCATTGATTCACTATTATTTACTTATTTTATTTATTTATTTATATAGTTGAAATACGATGCCCAGAAAAACTTTGCTTTGTCTTATAAAGTATTTAAAGACACAGCTAACTGCATTCAACCCTCATCGTGAAAACGCTCGTTATACGGTTTCACACACGATAGAGCACAACTCCTGTATGAGGAACTTCCCGTAAGGGTAATTTCACGTAGCGTAACTTCCCGTAGGGTAACTTCCCGTAGGGTAACTTCCCGTAGTAGTAAGTTTCGCTAGGGATAAATTATCGTAGAATTTTTTCCACCGCTAGAGGTAAGTCCTCGTAGGGGTTATTTATCGTAGTGTTAGTTTCCGATGGAGTGGAACTTTCCTTAGCTAGTGCGTTATCTATGAAAACTATACGTGAAGGTGAGGTAATACGTGCAACAACGCTTGAAAAGTGAAAAGCGTTGTTCAACCCTTGAAAAGCGTTGTTGCACGTATTACCACCCACTTTAAACATTGTCACACAACAATGATTTTGTTGCAAGTTGAAAAAATTTGTTGAAAAAAGTAGACTCCAGTTCCACTCGCTGCAACATGCTTATTTAACTTGCAACACAACAATGTTGCAGCAATTTGTTGCTCGTATTACTTCACCTTGAGATGGCGTTGGGTGACTACAACTACCAGAATGCTTTGCCAGTATTCTAGGGTTTCGGTTAAAGTGCCTATGTCATCCTCAGGGACTTTACATATTTATACTAATTGGAACATTCTGAGAAGATTTGTAATATATCTTCTCAGGCGAAAATTTCATCTTCACGGATTGTTTTGCTGTTAAAGTTGACGGAAGTGACGTCGAAAGAGGAATTTGTCTATATGAAAACCACTTCACAGATTCCTCTTTTTATGTCACTTCCGTCAACTTTAACGGCAACAAAAATCCATGAAGATGACATTTTCGCCTGAGAAGATATATTACAAATCTTCTCAGAATGTTCCAATTAGTATAAATATGTAAAGTCCCTGAGGATGACATAGGCACTTTAAGAGGGATGACTCAAAGAGACCGCCCAGTCCTTCCGCGGTTTTTCCAAAATATGTCGTCAAATATGTTTTTCCAATTCTGGTAAACCAGATTTCTGATTAGGGTTAGAGTTTATGTTGTAGTTAGGGAAATCGAAGATTGCTAAAATCTTGAGACTCACTGAAACTTGACGACAAACTTGGAAAAAACAAATTTGACGACATATTTTGGAAAAGTCGCGAAAGGACTGGACGGGTCCTTTTGAGGTCCTTTTGAGTCCCTTTTGGCCGAAATCCTAGAATACGATGGCAAAGTATTCTGGTAGTTGTAGTCACCCAACGTCATCGTACGTCAAGGTACAAATGGTCTATTGGATAGAAGCATGGTCAATCTAAGCGCCGAAGAGCCAATATATATAGTGAAGAACTTAATTTAAATAATTAATCGATTAAATTTATATTGCGCACTTATCAATCTTACAATTTTCAAATGCGCATTACAATCGTGGTTGGCAATGATTACAGCTAAGACCTAGGTGTTGGTTTTGCGGTGGGAGGAAAACCGGAGAGCCCGGCGAAAAACCCTCGGAGCACAGGAGAGACCAACTAAACTCTACTCACATGAGTCTCAAGCTCGAGAACAGGGCTATTCCCAGACGGTCACCCATCCAAGTACTAACCCTGTCCAAGCGGGCTTAACTATTGGTGAGAGGCAGCGCCCTAACAGCACACGCCAACCGTGCTTCCCAAGCACTTGAAACAACGTAATATAGCTCCTATAAATGAGTTGTGATTTTACGTTGGAACGGTCTTCGCCGAGCACAAATCTTTTGGGTTTTTTTTTGCAATAACACTAGGTTTAGCCATTGAACTTAAACGCTGCTATTGGATATTACTTCATTATACGAAAAAAAACCATTCTCCTAGTTTGCACACCATATCTAAATTGACTTTTTTTAAAAAAAGGAAGAAAAAAGGAAGCGACAGTCGAAAGTTGTGCCGGGTGCTTAAGTATATTCTTTCAACTTCCCAAGTGCCTCAATGATTTGATACAGGCACTGCGGCAACGTTAACGTTGGTACAACTGTAGTTTGGCGAACGTCAGTATCAAAAATAAAGTCTGTGGGCTCAACTCCAATATAACCCCTAACCCCCTGGATGCCTTTTCAGACGGTCAGCGTACGAGTGAAGTACAAAACTGAGTTTATTCTCTATGAAGGTATAACTATTTCTATACATATATATTAAAGTGAACTGAATGTCATGAAGGACTTCTTTCGAAACGTCAGTTTTTCGTTACTAAAACTCTCGGCAGTTTACCACTTTTTCAATTTGCTCTGTTCAAAATACTGCCTACGCAGCACCGTCTACCTTTTTACTTCTACATATTATTTAGCCTAGTTTCTAAGCCTTTCGTTTGCGCCATGAGCTTGGCCGCGTAGTCGCTTTCGGTTCTTGGGAAGACTGGGGAGAGGCTGGAAACGAGAAGGCCTAGCAACAATCGTAAAAAGGTCCTGCCCAGAATCGTTCTGGCCCTTCGATAGCCTGGTACCCTGGCCCAATCAAAGAATATGGGCCAGGTAACCACTAATCTCATTCTCGCGTCATCAGGGCTAAATCCACTTATGACGATTGCAGTTTTACTCATAGCCACTAAAAACGCGCGAAATTTCAACCAATAGGAAAGCTGAAGTCTTTAGTGGTTACCTGGCCCATATTCTTTGATTGGGCCAGGGTACCAGGCTAGCCCTTCGAGTGTTCCTGGGATCCAGCGTAGCGACAGTATATTATATAATAAGTATAAGGATGTCTGCGAAGATTTTACCAAAGATCTTGGCTATCGAAAGAAGGAAATTATGGAATATATTCCAATTTGAAATGAAAATTTAACTGTTCAACTTTCAACTTTTGGCGGTTGCAGAAGGAAATCTAGTGATAAGAAAGCTAGGCCAGTGAACCTTCGTCGATCCGAGGTGAGTAGGCTTGTATTATTTTATCCAGATGGAAATAGTAAGTGTTGGGAAACAGGACGTCATAACATCACAATTCTTCCTCAATAAACAACTGAGCTGTAAAGTGAAAGTGTTTACGAATTTTGCTAGGCCTTCCCCAGCGGGTCCGTTCGGTCACTTCCGAAACGTGTCAACCGAGGAAGGCCTAGAAACTAGGCTACATACTTTTATATGTAATGATACCGAAAGTGAGCGTCACAAACCGTAAACTAAGAGATGTTTCGCCAAATAATTAAATTATAGACCTTCTCTATTTTATAGTCATATAATAAATATACTATACTTATTTTTTCGTTCAACTTAGTTTCACATTTCGTTCAACTTAATTTCACATTCGCATACCGTAATTATTCGAATAAACGCCTCCCTCGAATAAACGCCGCCCTCGAATAAACGCCGCAGGGACAAGCAAAAATATTATTAAACGCCGCCCTCGAATAAACGCCGCACCTGAAGCGCCAAAAATTTAATAAACGCCGCGGCGTTTATTCGGTACTTATGTACTGAAGAATACACGTCTTCCGATGTTGAAGAGGCATGCCCTATTATTCAGCTGTTAGACTCGGACCACGAAGGAGACAGTGACATTGAAATAGAATGAAACTTAGTCATTATATAAGACAGTGAACAGTTCAATTTTCATATATATTTATATATATTTAAAAGACATATGAATTTTATTCTTAGTTTTTTAATAAATTCACAGTTGTTGTTACAAAATTTGCAATAAACGCCGCCCTCGAATAAACGCCGCCCTCGAATAAACGCCGCACCTGAAGCGCCAAAAATTTAATAAACGCCGCGGCGTTTATTCGAATAATTACGGTAATTTAATTATAGAACCCACTGTTTGTAAAGCTTTAGCTCTATAAACGTAAAAACGAGTAATATGTTATCGTGTGTCGGTTTAGTTTATACAATTACAACATTCATATCACCGGCTCTGAAGAGTGAAGACAAACTGGTCAGAAATTCAGATTACACAAATAATGCGTTGTAAACATTGTATTACAAAATTCTACGTTTCCACTATAGATTGTAGAAAATGTTTACGAATTTTGGAGTTAATGTTGTTTTGTATTTTATGAAAATACTCAGTGGTTTCCATAATCAATGCATCCCACGAAAGTTGATACAAGAAGATGTATGTTCTAGCTTGATATACATATAAGAATTATGTGACAAAAGTCATCACTAAAGAAAATTTTAAAAAATATCTGTATTTTGTAGTCTCTTATAAATAAATATATATATTCTCGGTTTCCCGGTATCTATATTTACTGTTTTACTTCTTCTTTTGTAAGGCCTTTGAAAGCGCTTTTTATATGCTAGCTTGGATACGAGAATTGCATGTGACAAAAGTCAACACTAAAAAATATGTATTTTATAATCAATATTAAACATCTCGGTTTCCCAGTATTCTATACCGTTTCACTTTAATCTTTTAAAAGGCCGTTGAGCGCGCCTTTGAATTTGCCTAGTGTGTGCTTTTAATTAATCCCCTTTATCGATTTCCCGATGCACGAATGGCATGACCAATCAGAGCCTGCGTTGTATACATATTACTTTATACTTATATAATAGAATTTACTCACACTAATTGTTGATCCTTCGTAGAGCCGACTTAAACTGTTAGGGTAGCTTTTCCTTCTTTTGCCTTGCCATTAAATATAGTTTCTTTAAAGTCAAAGGGGAACCTCAAACCACTTAGAACGGTATGCTTTAAAGAGTTCCTAAGACTGCCTTAATTATACATGTCCTTTCTCGGTCATTATGGCAACCATTTGAAACAAAGCTGATAAGTGCCTGACATCATCTGTCATGGGCTTCCCGCTGCCTTACTTTCTCTTTAATAAGCAAGCGATTGAAAAGGCGGATCGAAATAAGACGTACAAGTGTTCTTTCTGGATCTTTGTTTTGAAAAAAACAAAACACAGCTGACAGACAAGCAGCAGCGTGTTTGGGAAGTATCATGATCGTATATAGAGGCTTTCGAAACATGCCCATCTCAATCCCTATTAAACGAGTCAAGTTGAAAAAAGTTCAAAAATCGAGCTATGGGATTTATATAAAAAATAATATAAAACATGAAAATGAACAGCTTGAAAAATCCAAGATATGGATCAAAAACAAGACAAAAAGATGAAATGGTAATTATTTCAAATTTATTACAAAGTCATCATCAGACCAAGTGACTAAGTCACGGCGGCCATATTGGTGCACAGAGACAATGAAATGGCGGCCATATTGGTGCACAATCCTTATCCTATGAGAATTTAAATCTATTCTTATTCAAACGTTTCGTATTGTTTTACCATCCCCAACGACCCATACTTTTAAACCAGCTGTAGTTAAAATGCTTTCGAGGTATTATACTTCAACCTGCTAAAATTACATTTTGTATAACAAAGCATAGTCAATCGAGATATGGTCTGGAAACTCAGCTAAAGTCTTTGGTCTATCTTTTTGTTCGCCTTTATGCATTTTTGTGCACGGTGCACGGTCACTGAACACATTCTATTTTAGTATAATGAACGAATTATCCAATAGCAACGTATCAGTTCAATCACTCAACCGTGCTATTTAAATATTAATAAACCTAAAACAAAGGATGTGCACGGTGTAAGGTACGGTTCAACATAAAATCCCAGCTCATTATAGGCGCTTTGAAGTTTGCTGAGTTTCCAGACCATATCTCGATTGACTATGAACAAAGCTATAGCTTAAAACTTGAATAATAGGGTTCCATAAACATAGTCTTTTCTTTAAAAGTATGATAGATATTGAATTTCTGTAAAAATAATTTGTCTTCTGAATAAATTATAGCAAATACAGGAAAAATTGAAAATATACAAATCAGGTGATAGACGACTACAAATCTGACAGGTAACCCGAGTAACAAAATCTCTTGAATTTTCAGAATGTCCATTTTCGGATTATGCTTTTTTTTATCTAATCTCCGAGAATTATCCTAAGCCAGGAAAGACGTACATGTACCCAAAGAAATGCGAAACGAATTTAAACTGTTTTTCTTGTAGGTTTTTTTTTTTGAGATTTGAAATAATTGCTGTCACGTATTTTTCGTTAAGGGACCCAGCCTGGTTCCCAGGCCTCTCTTTTTAACGTCGAGCGGCAGACCGAATTGTGAGAGGCCTGGAATAAAATGTTTTGCTTGGCCCCAAATCTGGCCCCAACTTATATAGTTATACAGGCACCAAACGGCCGTTTGGCGGAAAACCAAGGCAGATAACGCTCACTTCGGTCTACACAATTCTTTATAACATCATATAGCAAGGTTGGTCTACTGCCGAAACGTTAAAATAGCATATTTCGATTTGTATAAATGTGTTTCAACACAATCACTTCCCACGCCGAACACTACTTTATAAAGCCTCGTATGTAACAACCTTTTAACGTAATGTAAAACAAAGAAACCTACTCATTTGCTGTCTGCTCTCAAGAAGAAGTTTGTTTAAGTGCCCTCGTTCATAAAGATTAAAGAATCCGAGCTCCAGCAGGATTCATGTGATGATAGATAAAGATGAACATTTTCCGCTAGTCCTCTCGCTCGATGCCTATTCTGTGACGTCACCAAAATACGTTCGAGAGAAAAGAGGACTAGGAACTAGTCTGTAAGGGACCGGTCATTATTTATGGCCGGGGTTGGGGCCGAAGAGAAAATGGTTGGGTAAATGAAAATTCTAAGACATAAAATGTTGGGTAAAAAAAAGTTACTTCCCTTAAGGTTTGGGTGAGAAATTTTTTTTTACCATATTTATGTAAAAGTGACTCCATCAGTAAAATAAAAAAGTTCAGAGTTCATCATCTAAATAACCAACGTAGTTACTGAGGTTATCATGAACTAAGAAGGTCAGTTACCTCAAAGGACAATTATGGACGATAATGCTGGAAAATGGGCTTTGTCGGAATTAAATGAACGATACAGTACGTAAGACAAGTGATGAACTCATCAATAATTATGGTATGTTAAACAGCTTACAATATTTTTTCCTTGGGTTGGGTAAAACATTTTCTATATCCCTACAGGGTTGGGTAATTTAAATTTCTGGTCTTATGTTGGTTTGGTAAATAATTTTTGGCAGTCAAAATAGTTTCTTTTCGGCCCCAACCCCAGCCATAAATAATGACCGGTCCCTAAGTGCTCAAACTAAACCATAAAACCGTTTTGGCGTACCACTTAAAACCTCCTTATTTTGGCATTATTGTGTAGCTTATAAAACCAATAAACTTTTTATCAAAACATTTGGAAGTTGAGAAACATATTTAAAACTAAAAAAAACTATAAATATGGAGGTGCTACAAAAATGTTGAACCCGCCATATTTACAGTAATCAATACAAAATTCGTTCGCCTTCAAACAACATTTTCTTTTTGACGTACTACTCAAAATCGTTGTATTTTAGCATCTGTATTTTACTTCTATTACAATTTGTCACAGTGCAAACATTCAAGAAATTAAACTAATATTATATAATATTATATTATATTAGGGCTGTTTACACAAGAGCTGATATACAGCAAGACGCAGCTTACACACGCCTTATAGAAGACGCAAAACGCTCGTATAAAAGTAGAGACTTATGTTCACTTCTCACGCAAGCCGTGGCTTGTTCAAAAACAGAGTTGGAAAAAAGCTTCGGGTATGCGGGTACCACCCGGAGGAAGGTTTACTTTAGTGAGGAAGGTTTAAAGTGAAAACACGTGAAACAACACATTCTGTAATCTGAGAAAGTTACAATTGATCAAGCAAGGTGTCGAGAAGAAATGCGATTTGCAGCAAAACATTGGCTAACCAACAATTATGCAGCACTGGCAGTGGCAACAGTTACATGTGTGAGACATGTACGCTGATGTCTGCTGTGATGTCTGTATCTTCGCAGCAGTCGAGCGTAGTTGGCAGGCTATCAGTCAGCAGCGGTCAGTTATTAGTAGCTATTGTAGTATGCCAAAGCTTACCTAGGAAAACCTAGAAAACCAAGGTACTGTAAAAGTCACGCAGTATTTATGAACGTTGCAAAACACAAAATTCTCGCTATATATTTTGAGGAAGGTTATCTAAACTTAAAAACCCATCCGGAGGAAGGTTGAATACTTTTTCCAACTCTGTTCAAAAACGCCGTATAAATGGGTCATGTTATGTCTTATGCAAGCCAAGGCGCGTCTTGTGTAAGCCTTGTCTCATCAGCTTTCGTATATAAACGGCCCTATTGATGGGTTATAAAGAAAAACGAACTTCTTTGACAACCTTCTAGTGATTGTGAGAGGGTCCAGTCTCTACGGAAATCGTGGGCAGAAAATATAGTATTGGTTCACAATCGTATTTACAAATTGTATAGGACTATAAACGAGTTTCCGTTCTCACGGTAAATTCTAAATGCACCGCCCAATAATAATAAAATTCTCATCATTGAACAATCAGGGCTCGCGCCATCACTGGTCAGTAATTAGTCTCCTTGGCAACACGACTTTATGCGAAAGTGCCTTTTATCATTAGTCCTTTCGTAAGGTCGTCCTTATTTGGAATTTGAAGATACACGTTAGTACGAAAATAAACTATGACCACGGTTTTGAAAGTACAGTTGTTGTAGTCAGGTTGTGATTCTTATATTCTGATGGGAAAAAAACAAACACACCAGTACCGGTGATTCAAGTTTCCGAATCGTTCTACCATCACACAGAAACCTATAGCCATTTGTGGAATTCTCAAAAAGAAGCAATCCAACTAATATTGTGAAAAAGTTCGTCTAGTTTCTTAAATATTCAAAAAAGCAATTTTTTAAGTTCCAACCAGAAAAACGTTTCCTATACATCTTTAAATTTATCTCGACTAAAGTTTGTCGCTTGGTTAGAGTCCAGTTTGCCCATAAGGTTCAGCAGGAATGTGTTATGGCTTTAAAATATTTTTCTGCAAAGATGTAAAGGTTATTCTCGGGACCAACATTTTCAGTAAACGCTCTTTGGAATATTAGTCTATTTGGAATAGGTTATTTGTCTTTTTTTTTAATTGGCATGCAAAAGTGCCTTGTTTTTAGTATTAATTGCAATTCTAGTTACTTGTTTAAGAAACGTTTATCGTTTATGACATTATCGTTTATGACAGCGATTATAGTACATTGAAACAAAGAAAAAAACAAGCTGGACTCAAATTGACACTGAATTTCAGTCGAAAATAGACAGAATTGGGTTTTTTTCAAGCCAGAACTAGATGCTAATTTTTGATGTGGCGCAGACGTTCCGTTTTTGCAAAAATCGTAAGTATATACTTGAATTTAAATCAAGAATTTTTAGTATATATAATAGTATATTATTTAGTATATAGTTCTTTTTTGCCTTCTCTACTTTGTTATATAACACCCTAGTTTTAAAATTTTTAGTAATAGTTCTCTGAGCTAGCTACTTATAAATCCAAGCCAAAATAAAGTTATCCATTCATAAAGTAATACACACGTCTATAGACCTTATTCAAAAATGGTCGCCGAAATAGGATTCTTTTATGTAATAGATAAATCCCGAGAACGAGGGATGTATGCTATATTGAGGAGGTTTTCATCTGACTTAATTTATTGCTGAGGAGGTTTTCCAACAAAGTTTTGTCTTTTTTTCTTTCCACCTTGGACAAAGATTTTCCTTGTTTTTTTTCTTCATTTCGTTTCTAATTATTATTCAAGGGCTTTATGCCATATAAAGCCCTCGAAAGAACAAAGAAAACCGACTCAATAATAAATTAAGTGCATATAAATTAGCCCTTATATGTTTTAAAGTAAAAATTCTTTTGAATTTCCCACATGAAAACGAGTTCATAAGGGCTAATTTATATGTATATAAAAGAATTTTAATTCGTCAGCCATATTTGAATAAGTCTATACACTGTACACAAAATTAAGTACAGATGTACAATTTTTAGACTTCAATGTTAAAATATTACTAATATAATAAATATTACTTCGTACTTTATCATAAGACACATGCACGTTGAGAAGTACTGATCTACGAGCAAGCAAACTCGCGTTTTATATTGTATCACTGATGTAACTACAGACAAAATACAAACTTAATTAATTTACTCCTTTATTTATATGTTTCCAATATTCACATAGGTATAGAAACATAAAATCTACGTTACTCAATTACCTGCTACAAATGAGGTTAACTCAACCAGCTTTCTTTGGGTTCCAAGTTTAGCTGATGAACATACTCTCAGGTTTACGCCGGTTTAGACTGGCTTGTTGAAGATGCATGATCATATAATATACTAACACATTCGCTGTCAGCGAATTAACCACACAGTTCCCCCACCAACACAAGTGCCCTTTATTAGTTTACTTTAGCTAACCAGCGGCAGACGATTTTAGTCATTAAGGTGCAACGTGTCAAAAGATTAAGGGTTAATAAACCTCGACTAACCGTTTTGACGTTCTATAAGGGTCCTTTATTAGTTTACTTTGGCTCGCGTCAGATGATTTTACTCGTCAAAGAGGGACGTGTGCCAGTAGGCTAGGCACTAAAAGATGTAACAGGCCTGGGATAGACGCTCAAATATGTCTGAGCTTTGAGATATAGTCATATAGAGATCGAGTCTGCAACTTTCGAATAAATGGTCGGTAACCATTGAGTTACTGAGGGTCAGATGGAGAACTAAGCCTTACTAGTCCAAGCTTGCGAATTCACATCATGTGCTCCTAGACCTAAGCTGTAGCGTTTTCATACGAGATTTAGTTAAAGTGTCACTATAAGTTGTACATTCGGTTACACGTATAGATGTAGTGCATGTGGTACATTTGCAAGCTAGGTAATAACAGACGTTTGACAGACGTTCGCCACTGAGCGAACATATTTCACAACATATTTCTGAGCCCCAGACAGGGATCGAACGTGCAACTTTCTAATAAACGGTTAAACTCTAACCTAGTAAACCATTCAGTTATACTGAAGCTCGGATGGAGAGCAAAGGTTGCAAAATGGTACAGTTACACATATGTGCTTAGAAAGCGCGTCGCCTTTTATGAATTCCATCACTGACTGCCGACTAAAAACCACTTGGAAACTTAATTGGTGCGAGAATCGGCCATAGAACAGAGCACATATGTACAAAATGACAGATTTACAATCACCAACGAAATGCTGAAAGGTTTTGCATATACAGTTACGATAAAGAGACCAAGTGCTTAGCAATGCCACAGTGATGAAGCACAGCTGGTGTTATATTCCTGGCGAATCCCTGGGTATATATGTCAGTTTTTCACGCTCGTGAAAGTACCGTTCAATTGTATGTTGGCAGTATATTGGTTTCTCTCTGACGAAGGGCCTTCGCTCGAAACGTTAGACTCCTACGTTCTCTGTTTCGGCAGTATATCTAACCTTATTATATATATTTCGATTGTTGTTTCTACACTACCTACGCAGCACGCTACTTTTATTTCACTATATGGTCTTTATATCGCTATAAAGATATATCATATCACACACTATCCTGACATAATTAATAATTAAAGATTATGAGAAAAATGGTGACCTAATCAACTGATGACCCGAATTTGCCAAGAAATTAAATATTATTCTCATTCTGAGAGGTTACTAATTAATATGCCGAACATAACTCATGTCATAAGTTCAAGACAATATTGTATATGGCGTGTATATTGCATGCGCGCAATATATATATATATAGTATATTCTTAAATTCTTAAGAATCTTATACAGTAAAAACCCGCTAACAAGAACCTACATTTTACCCAGTCAGCCTCGGATAGGTTCTTATATTCTTATATATATATATATTCTTAATTTCAGCCAGAGGTTCTTAATAGTGGTAGGTTCTTGTTAGCGGGTTTTTACTGTACCACATAATAAGAATCATAATAAAGTATGTATAAGGTATAATGTATTAATATATTATTATATATGATAAGGCCGTATACTATATATTATATATTCTTATCATAAGGGTAAGGCATATAACATATATATTATATTATATTTATAACAATAGGTCTGTATAAGACACATATATAATATATATTGTTGTCACAATAATATATGTTCGTATAAGGCGTTTATAAGATATATATATATATATTGTATAAGCTGCGACTAAGTCGGTGCAACAATAACAATTTTAAGTTCGCACTTAATATGTAAGTTATTCTGCTCTGCTATTTACAGTATTGGGTACATGTCTAGCAAAACCAAAATTTTTCCGAGTCACCTATAACATACGATGACACAATGTCGACCGAGAATATAGAGCAATCTACATACATGTATAACATACACATAGAGAACTGATTTAACCACACTAACCTGGGTTGTACGAAACTGTCCAAGCACTCGATTCGCTTTAATAATTTAAACAATCCTATTAGTACACCAACAAGTTGTATAAACTTAACACGTTCGTCGTTCCACGTTCCTCCCAAGCTCTTCACTGTTGTAACACGAACGACCAGTGGAGATTACTGATAGAAAAAGCAAAGACACAGAGATAGATAATTTATTAGACGGAAAGCTCGCAGATATATTAATTGACAGGGACTCAGGACACTTTGACTAAGTGCTTCCAGGTGCCGTGAAAGAAATAGGAAATAATTACCCCCCACAATGCTCAGTTCACGGACAAATCCCTATGCTGCTCAGTTTCGCTGCCACTATCAGGCTCGTCCCGTTGTTCAACGTACAACACTCGAGCGACTAAAAGACGGCACGCGTGAGACCAAGGGTCGCGTTTAAAGACTACAACTCGAAGAATACAACTCGAAGAATACAGCCACGTTGGATATACAAATTACATTAATTAAAAATATAAGAGCCCTACCCGAGAACTACACCACTCGTCAAACCGGACGATAATAAAAACGCGAAGCATCCTTTTTACTCAAAGATACCTTTAAAGCTGAAACCAGTATGCATGCACTCAATGCCTCTCAAGCGTTTACTTAACGAACACATTCCTGGCATATTACTAAGAAACAAAAATCGCTTAATAGAACGGTTGGCATAGTTTAGTTCTGTAACTAAATACTACAAGGCTTGCTGGGTCATTCGCTGAAAAGAGATCTCGTCAGGCAGCTTGTGTCGAGGCTAATGAGTAGAGATTGCTAGTAGATAAAAGCATGAACGTTATTTTAATCCACTCGATATATTGCAGGCTACTGCAACCAACGCACGTGGGGTGTTGAGTAATGTTATATGAAATGAGGTGTCCGGTGCCGTATATACGAAACACCAATCGAAATATAGTAAGGTTAGATATACTGGAACGTAGAAGGCTAACGTTTCATCCCTTCGTCAGAGAAAAACGTTTCTCTCTGACTATATTTCGATTTGTGTTTCAACACTGCCTACGCAGCACACTATTTCATTTCACTATACGAAAGACTGCTGGGTCGCGCTGACTTAAAAAGCGTCAAAATCATTAAGAATGTTTCCCTTCCGGGGGATACGGGTTCCGGATTTTAGTCGACCACCCTAGACTAAATATTTAGCGTGTATTTTAAATCATATCTAGCATCATGGAAGCGGTACCGAAATTAATAGAGAGATAGATCTTTGCTCAGTTGTGGGTGGTTAAATCATTGCGTGGTATCCTCTTATCTTTAGCTGAGAAAACCATGTGTTTCACACCTACTTCACACCAAATTTAAAACGTTAACAGCCCAGGTGTAAAGCGATCCCAGTATTCCCCCATTCTGATAAAGCAGGATTTCGACTAAGCGTAAAATGTAGCGCACTTGCATGACTTTTTTCTTATGTCAGTTTTCATGTCGAAGGAGGTGCATGAAGAACTATTCAATTTGTACGATAGAAAGACGAACCGACTTAACTCGGACTTCATGTATGTATATATGTATATATGTATGTATTGTATGTATGTATGTATGTATGTAAGACACTAGAACAATTAGATTGAACGATTAATGCGTGGAAGTTTAATATCATTTGAACATGTTAATCAAACTGTTTGAAAACATAAAGGCTGCGCAACTAACTACAGGCCAAACAGAGAATTTAGTATACATATACGGGAATAATGGAAGTCGTTAAAACGCTCTCGTATAAGGAATTTGTGTTCATCATTTAGCTGAGTAAAAGAAACAGCGCCCTTCCTTTTTCAATTGTCCCTTTCTCTAATCAGTTGGACTTCCTTTCTGTACTTCGCTTTGCCTTGCAGCGCTTTGTCTTGCCTAAGCATTTGTTTTTCTTGTAAACTGTCTCTGTTTTACATTATATAGTTACACGTACTTCGTTTTGTATTTATACTGATAATGAAATACGTTATTTGTACAAGTGGTACAAATAACTTATTAGTACAGAAATCAGAAGAATAACTATGTCTATATATGCATTTAATAATACTATATTACGGTTCGTCAAGGAAAAACTTTTCCTCGAGTCTCTACCGCACAGACCTCGGCATATAGCCTCGATATAGATATATATATTCAAACAAACAAAGTGTTGTTCGCGAAATGTCGAAAAGTGCTCAATACCGTAAAGATAGAGCGAATATACTATAAGTGGGCTTACCTCAAATGTTGATAGTATATATATATATAAACATGTGGATAGCAAGGGTTACAATGTGTTTCGTCACTGGCCCGCTATATTATGCATGTCATGCTATGTTACGTTTGAGGGCCATAAGTATATCAGTATTTTACTGTCATGGGTTTTACCCTCGGTAAATAAAGTTATGTTATACCAATCTCCATATACAATGTTATGTTATACTATATGCTATATGAATGTATGCCGTACTATATCCTATTCTATATGTAATATTAATATATATGCTATGTTTAGTATATGTCCTGTATCCTATGACCTGTATCGTAGCTAGCCTATGCCAGTGTTAAAGTGCATATAAACCCAATTTTTTTTATCATCTTAATACGTTCTACATAGAGCAAACAGTTGTTCAGTGAAATATTGGAGCTATTCTTCAATGTTTTTTGGCCATTCGCATTTCTAGTATGGTAATGAAATGACGTCTATGCAGGCATTTGGCTTTCTTTTTTGGCAAGATAAACTACCTGAGAATTTTTGTGGAAAAACACATACAATTGAACATGTTGTTCAAACACACCATTAATGGAAAAATTGGGTCATGTCACTCCTGCAAATAAATATTGTATAGATAATGATGACTACTTTGGCGTCATCTCATTTACCATTTTGAAAACAAAAATCTCTATTAAAGCAATAAAGGTTGCTCCAATCTAAAAAAATATTTCGTTGTTCAACTGTTTGCCAAAGGTAGAACGTATTTAGATGATAAAAAATTTGGGGTTATATGCACTTTAATACTGTGTTATGCAATATTAATATATGCTATATGCTTAGTATATGTCCTGTATCCTATGACATAACCTATGGCTATGCAGTGTTATGCTATGTTATGCCGTGTTGTCATGAATATGCTCTGGTTTTGGTCTGGATTTATGTTTTGGCATGTAACGATCACTAGAATACCTTTGAATTGTATAATGGCTATAAATACATACAGTGTGCCTTTTTGACAGTTAACCGAAGAGATGACAGCTTGCTTAATACGACCCAACACGTTGGCGTTAGCAGATCGAATAGTTAAGAACCATCCTATATTAATACTACGGCTTTCGCCACAAAAATGACCTTCCTACACGTTGCTTTGGTTTGAATAACGATTTGAAGATTTAGAAAAACAATTAAGCATCGCGTTCCTTGCTCGCGCTAGCATTCACCTAATCCATATCAGAAGCAATTAGAAAGCAATCAACGAGTACTTAATGACCTTTCACAACGTCTGGGCCTTCTCTACAGCAACACAAACATCAAAACACATTTCTACAAATGAGCATGAATTCAAAAGGTCTTTATAGTTACAAAGGAGTGGAGTGGAGTGGAGTGGACAAGTACTTAAATGAAGATACGAAGTTGCCTTTTTGTTATACGATCAGTTGGAAAACCTTTCGTGTCTTTAATATCCGAGACAGTTAGTGTTTCAAGTAATAAAATTCCAATGACAAAATCTGAAATGGCTCGGAGCGATGTCTGGACTTCAGAATACATGTGGCCTGGAATGTTGACAACTAGAAAAACAATGATTAATCTGACAGAATATACACTCATCCTCCCTCGAACATGACGAGACAAATTTGAAACAATTGGATGATTGAAGCTAATTTTTTGGTATTATCTGTTGAAGCCGATAATACAGAGTACTTTGACCTTGATAATTCTTGATATCAATTAAGTAGAATGGAGTAACTATTGTTTTATAATACATTTTTCAGTCGAAAATGTAGAGAAATGCACTCCCCTGGAATAATAAAACGCAATTCAAAAACAGTTACTTTTTCTTCCCGCGCTTTTTTTTTTCAGTTTAGCTAACTGGGCAGGTTGTGAATGGTGTCACGTCAGCACATATATGATAAGTCATTTTTTCTATAGGTAATATTTGCAGAAACTACAGAAAACATTGTAAGCTAAGAATCTGACAATCACAGCAGAATATACACATAATTTTGTTAAAAATATGAATACATTTTATAAGAACACTCAACCGGCTTAAATTTAAAAAAACTGAACTGATTTTCCGACGTCGAGAAAGATTTTTTTAAGAACTGTGTTTTCAAATTTCAAGAATTTTTAGAGCCTCGGCAACACTTTACAGGATCTTATATAAAACAAAAAAAAACACACAAAAAAAAAAACACGAAGAAAAATGCAGCAATAGAAAATAGCCTTTGGGGCCTCAAACGTCGAACTTTTCATAAGTCGAATTAGAGAGATAGTTTATAACTCATTCCTGTCCGAGGGCTTCTCCAGAGATGAATAAAATCGTCTGGCGTTAGCCAGAATAAAATACTAAAGACCAATTCAGACAGGAAAGAGTTAGAGAGATAGTTTATAACTCATTCCTGTCCAAGGGCTTCTCCAGAGATGAATAAAATCGTCTGGCGTTAGCCAGAATAAAATACTAAAGACCAATTTGGACAGGAAAGAGTTAATATAAAATTCCTTGTTCAAGCTCATTTGTATTAAACTCGACACATAAATTCGACGTTTGAAACGGGCCTAAGTTACTATCAGACTTACGAGTGTCAAAAGCACTGTAATACATAAAGGGCTAAAAGCTTTTGGCACTCCTATCGGATATACGAGTGCCAAAAGCGCCGTAATCTTAAAAGGCCTAAAAGCTCTCATTAGTGTAGGTTACATACTGGGTATACATGCAGTAAAAACCTGCTTGTATATAAGAACCTAGTGAATTAAGAACCTGCGATCTGAGATTTGGCATTTAGACCTCCAATATATAAGAACGTGAAATAGAACAGGTTCATATTTCCAGAATCATTAGTAAGGCATAAAAATCCACCTGTCTAACAATTAAAATATGTCTAAAGGACTTATAATTTTCAACATAAATTTGAGATATATAATTGCCTCTGTTGGTTATATATATATATATATATATATATATATATATATATATATATATATGTGTGTGTAGATTGAACTATATATATATATATATATATATCGAAATATAGTAACTTAGGTTAGATATACTGCCGAAACAGAGAACGTAGGAATCTAACGTTTCGAGCGAAGGCCCTTGACGTTTCTCTCTGACGAAGGGCCTTCGCTCGAAACGTTAGATTCCTATACGTTCTCTCTTTCGGCAGTATATCTAACTTAAGTTACTATATTTCGATTGTTGTTTCTACACTGCCTACGCAGCACGCTACTTTAGTATATATATATACAGTTTTTGTGTTTTCAGTTTTGTGTTATATATATATATATATAGCTGAGTGTTTTATATCTGATAAAACACGTCCTGCGAATGTTTTGAATAGCTTCAAAGACCCATTTTGTAAGTTAATTGGCGTAGTAATTTGTGAAAAATAACGTTCTATATAAGCCAAGAATGTTTATGTGAACCGGGAAGACTTTTTATCCGATATAAAACCACGGACATGGTACTGACTTTCTTTGTATTTTCACCATGAATTGAGTTTTCTTTTAATACATATATTTTTAGTAGTTTCGTATAGTTTTTGTGTTTAACAAGGCTGTAGTCATGCTTAGTTTATTCATGCATAAATTATCTTTGATGTGCCGCGGTCAATAAATAGGTTATTGACCTTGCATATTAAATGACCTACTATATCGCTTTAAAACCACGTCTAGAATACCATTTTTTTGTTAAATAACGACAAATATCGTCTGTGTCATGAATAAACTAAGTCGGTTAGTGACCTTAACCTCGGTCACTACGCTGGTTATTACCCTCGGGCCTGCGGCCCTCGGGGTTAATAACCAGCGTAGTGACCTCGGTTTCGGTCACTAACCTATACATACTGTATGGTAGGAGCAAAGGACCATATACCCACACTAAATTAGTTTTTGTGACAAGCAACAAGCAGTTTTCCCTTAAAAATGTAAGAACCTACGGTATTTAAGAACCTAAATAGTCTGGTTTTTCTGTAGACACCACTAAATATATAAAAACAACTTTTCAAGTTGACTTGAGAAATTGCCAAATTGGTCGTCCTTACACACGGATTATAAGTCCATGTCTGTAACTATAAGTATTCGGGTAACTACTTGTTCCTGTTTACTGAGAGTTATTGCTATATAATATTAATTAATCATTGTTGTCTACAGCGAGCTTGGAGATTCTCCAAGTGTAACAATAATACAGGTCTTTTGAAGTGGATGACCAACCCACTTGAAGCCATTACCCTTTTTGGTCACACTGTTCCCTCCTATTAGCCATTACTTGACCATTAAGTTTAGGTCTTTAGTTTTAATTAGTATTTTGGATCCGGTTTCATAACACACAGATATCCCAAATTACTTGCCTTGAAGTAATTAGCTCTTGGTTGCATAAGAATGGAACGTGCTTTAATCTAGCTAACATATTCTTTAAGCGACATATGTACTGTACTGTACTGCTGGGATGGTGTGAAAAGTTCTCTGACACAGGGCTAAGATCCCCGATAGCGGGGTCGGGGGTAAAGTGAGCGAACCGGAGGTATGTTCTGGTAAAATCATTGGATTTAAACTTCCAAATGCGTGTGACTATAAGCATAGTAAAGAACAGAAGGACGGTACAACAGAGCTACATCGCTCTAGTTTAGGCACGCCATATAGTATCTATGTGTTGATTTTACGAATAATATACATATAAATACACCTTCCACTTTGCATAGGGAATATGAGTACAAAAGGACCTACAAAGAATAGATCACAGCGCAAAAGAATAAGTATAGGTTAGTGACCGAAACCGAGGTCACTACGCTGGTTATTAACCCCGAGGGCCGCAAGCCCGAGGGTAATAACCAGCGTAGTGATAACCGACTTAGTTTTCATGACACAGACGATATTTGTCGTTATTTAACAAAAAAATGGTATTCTAGACGTAGTTTTAAAGCGATATAGTAGGTCATTTAATATGCAAGGTCAATAACCTATTTATTAACCGCGGCACATCAAAGATAATTTATGCATGAATAAACTAAGATCAAACAAGGCCTTTTATCGTTTCTCTATTTATCACGGTTCTGTCCATGTCTAGTTACGTTCGCAATAAGTGACTATAAGCTATGTATACTAAGGGAGAAAAACCCTCGAAGCACGGAAGAGAAGAAGTTCAACAACTCTATTCAAGAGTCTCAAGTTCTCCCTCAAAAACCAACACAGAATCACTCCCAGGCGGTCACCCATGCATCCAAGTACTAACCCCTTCCAACCACTACCAGGCTTGACTTTGGGTATGGTGAAAGGCAGGGCGCTTACAGCAAACGACACCCATACATGAAGTTCTTTTTATAATCTATGAAATGAAAAAGTTATTTTTACACTGTTAACCCATTGCAGTCGAGGTTGTCTGAAGATTCCTCATTTGATAAGTAAATCGTTTGGCATTACGCCATTAGAGTAGACAGAGCAGGGCCGTCCTTGCAGGGGGGTGGGTGGGGGTGTGGGTTGTACGCTCAATTTTGCCGACTGCCACATAATCATCACTCGTACTCGCTGAGTCTGGCCGCTGGCGGGTGCCGAATGAAATCTCTTGTCTGCCGACTATAGAACAAATAAAGCAATTCTTGGGGGGTGTCACACACCCTGAGACAGACTGACAGAGTACAATAACTACAAATTGTTTTTCGCCAGATGAGACAAGATAGGGTCAATCCAGTGCTGCCTAGGCTGTCTGAGAATTGTGCTTTTGAGGAGTAAAATCATCTTGTGTTAAGATAGAGTAAAATAACAAAGAGGCCGTTTTGGGCTGGCTCGGGCAAGATTGAGTTCAATTATACATGTGATTATTCTTGCAGATTGTTCACTGAAGAATTTTTAATTTAGGGTGCGCTGCAGACGCCCACCACCCCCCATAAGCTAAGTTGGTATATGTATGTCAGTGGCGGGGTGTAGACTCTCCTATATTATATTTAATTATAGAGTCTGCACGCACGCTATGAAATAAGACTTCCCGCGATATCTATTACAACTCCAGAAGTGAATTAGATTACGATACGTAATACTTGTATGTAAGGACTAATAATTTTTGTCAAATGACCCATGAAGTAGGCTAAGCAACTTCCGACAGCATTTCCGAATCAAATACATAGACAATTTGACCCTCATTGACCGTGCGAACGACAGAGAAGTATCTAAAATTATAAGTGACGAGAGATTTCATTTTCTCGTAAAACATAGATCATGTCCACCTCACACTTCAATTAATGAACTTCTATTTACATAATGGTTGGCGAATGCAAGATGCTATCAGATCTTAAATTAACCGCAAAACTATTCTGTATGCACATAAACGCCATATTATTATAATATTCCTCCTTCTCCGATTCCAAAATCCAATCCTAAAATCCTATTCCAATTCCTATTAATCCTATTCCTATTAGTCCTATTTCTTTTCCAATTCCAATCATTTTCCAATTCCATTTAATTTTCCAATTCCTATTTCAATTCCTATTAGTCCTATTTCTTTTCCTATTCCAATTCCTAGTCCACTTCATTTTCGAATTCCAATTGATTTTCAAATTCCTATTTCAATTTCTATTCCAAAATCCAATTCTAAAATCCTATTCCAATTCACATACACCAATTGATTTTCCAATTCCTATTCCAATTGATTTTCCAATTCCTATTCCAATTCCTATGTCAATTCCTATTCCAACTCCTATTTCAATTTATTTTCCAATTCCTATTCCAATTGATTTTCCAATTCCTATTCCAATTCATTTTCCAATTCCTAAGTCAATTCCTATTCCAACTCATATTCCAATTCCTTTTCCAATTCCTATTCCAATTCCTATTTCAATTTCTATTTCAGTTCCTTTTCCAATTCATTTTCCAATTCCTATTCCAATTCATTTTCCAATTCCTATTGCAATTCCTATTTCAATTCACATTTCAATTCCTATTTCAATTCCTTTTCCAATCCCTATTTCAATTCCTATTTCAATTCCTATTTCAATTCCTATTTCAATTCCTATCTCAATTCCTATTCCAATTCATTTTCCAATTCCTATTCCGATTTTAACTCCTCTTTCAATTCCAATTCCTATTCCAACTCCTATTCCAATATTATTATCGTCATCATCATCATCAACAACACCACCACTAAAATTATCAACTGCGATTCTCATTCAAAACGTCAGTATTTCGTTATCTAAAACCGAGGCATGCAGTTCACAACCATCAAACTGTTTAGACGTAACACACTGGGCAAACAGAACTCTACTTTTATATCACTATCACTTAGTTACAGATGAACGGAATAAACTGACAATAAATGTAGACATCAAGCAACATCAGCTGTTGTCTAAACTCCTAATTATATACCAGTTCTTATCTCAATATCTCCATCCATTAGCTAGCTCCTCATTGTTCGCACGATCATTTATTAAAACAATTTCCGCCTAAGTAATTGTCGAAAACGAGAACATTAGGCAATTCAAGATAACAGCACGGAAATTAGCTTTAGGCTAAAGCCACTTTATAAAATTAATAGCAGTTGCATTTATTTACACTTGAATGATATCATGTTGATGAAAAACGTAAAAAAATGACGAGTGTGAATGACCTGAACAAATTGAAAGCCTTGGCTTTTCAACAATTTAAAGCGCATTGTTTTTGTGAGAAACTTTGTCTTTTAACTTTGTCTAACGCCTGCAGACGATTTTACTCGTCAATGCCAACGGCGAGACGTCTCTGAGAAACATAGCAACATGCCATGAAAGGGTTAACTTTTCCCATCGGTGAATTTTCCCTGTGACAAGTAAATCGTCTTGTGTTAGCCAAAGTAAATTACATTGGGCTTCAGACGGTTGATGGGTCCATATAGCTCACCATTTACGTCAAGAATATAGTTATAATATTTAGAAGAGAACACATACAGTATACAGCGGTAAAAACCCGCGTATAAGAACCTAGATTTTTCTAAGTTAGCCTAAAAAGGTTCTTATATAAATGGTGTTTACTGTGAAATTAGGCTATTTAGGTTCTTAAACGGGTTCTTATTTTCTTAAGAAAAATAGTGGAGTGGAGTAGAGGTGGAGTGGGTAGAGTAGAGTGGAAGTTGAGTGGAGTGGAGTGGACGTTGAGTTGAGTGGAGTGGACGTTGAGTTGAGTGGAGTCGAGTGGATATATATATATAGACATGGTATTTAACATATAAAGAGTATTATATCTGAATGACATTGCCGGTTTCATTACTTTGTAGACATGACATTTGCCAATTTCATTACTTTGTAGAGATTATTTTCTTTGATTTTTTTTTTTTAGTTTTGATTCTATTTGCTAAAATAACAACCTGCTTTGAAATTTTAGCCTAAAACAGGTTCTTATGTCTAAATGGAAAATCTTAGCCTAACAGGTTCTTAAAATCTAGGTTCTTATACGCGGGTTTTTACTGTATTGTATGTAGGATACGTGATATACTCATATGATTTTAGTACTAGAGGGCAACAATGCTCTGCTCCCGCTTTTTTTTGGTCGTGAGCTCGGGCAGGCGCAAAACGTTTGGCAGCGGTGTTAAAATATCAGATCGGCTTTATTAAAATTAATTACTTCGTGTGTCTCAATATTCTGAGACCCAACTCCAACAAAAATCCAAACTAAACCCAATTAGAGGCTCATGGTAGGGTGGTAAGTGAAAGGTTACTAAATACCTAACTGCAAACTTTAGGGATTGGGTGATCTCTAATTTTCACAACTGGTCGCGGTTATATTTTTTTCATTATTGTGCACACTGACAAACTGTACTCAAAGGGGGTCTTTTGTTCAATGACAATTAAACTGAACATTTATTCAATTATATATGTACGTATATATAATATCCCGCCAGATCTGTAGATCTGAGATAAGACAGTGCAAAATGGCGTACAAATTAAAAACATCGCTTCATTGCGGACGCTAATTCACGAAAATCAAAACAAACTTAAAAAACTCATTAATAATTCATGAGGAAAACACAAAAGAAATCAATACCGTAGCAGAGGTTGTAAATCGGATACAGAATCGTCCTGATTTACATAAACTTTAGCTTCGATTTTCTCGGCTAAAATAACATATCGTTAACTGGAAACGTATAAATATCCCTTGTTGTGTATTCGAAAAGCGAGTTATTTAGTGAAACAGAAAAACCCTATGACACCCTATTTTCAGACACATGGAGGCATGGCTGCCACAAGCTGTAAAGGCGCTGCCTCCCACCGCTGAAGTTAAGCCCGGTGGAATGGGGTTAGTACTCGGATGGGTGACCACATTAGCTACATGTGAGTAGAGTTGTCAGTGGTTCTCTCCTGTTCCTCGACGGTTTTTCACCTCCCTCCGCAAAATCAACACCATATAGTTTCCCCAGTTAATTCGACGAACTAGTTCCATCAATAGGCGAGGGTCATTGGGTTATCAGTATCTAAATATTGTCATATGTTACGCTCCATAATTAAAGTCGCTTTACGAGATAGCCAATCGAGATATGGTCTGGAAACTCAGCTAAAGTCTTTGGTCTATCTTTTTGTTCGCCTTTATGCATTTTTGTGCACGGTGCACGGTCACTGAACACATTGTATTTTAGTATAATGAACGAATTGTCCAATAGCAACGTTTCAGTTCAATCACACAACCGTGCTATTTAAATATTAATCAACCTAAAACAAAGGATGTGCACGGTGTAAGGTACGGTTCAACATAAAATCCCAGCTCATTACAGGCGCTTTGAAGTTTGCCGAGTTTCCAGGCCATATCTCGATTGACTATGCTTTGTAATACATTATTGTGCCCGGTGTGCTAGAAACGTTCACGTTACATTAAAATTAGTACAATTGTCTGAAGCCAATATGCAACTATTAATTCATTAATTTCGGGCGTATCGGTTGACTTCGTTGCTTATTTAATATAGGGACTTGAAGATCTATAACGCGGCAAACTCGACGACACGGCCTTCAAAACGTTATATATAGAGGATATTACACGGTGGTGCGAAGATATGGATTTTATCTTCGAGTGGTGAAAACAATATTTTACGAATGAGCGTAGTGAATGAGTAAAATATCGTTTTTACCACAAGAAGATAAAATTCATATCTTCAATGCAAAAAGAGGTAAATTCTTAATGACGTCATCGATACCTTCACTGGTGAGGATATGGAAAATACGACACTGCATATTTTCTAATAAAACACTCGCATCTATAGATCGTTTTCATCTGACGTCACGGCGGCCATATTGGTGTATCTATATAATAAAATGGAATATGTGAATTGAGGCATTGAGGCCACGGTATATTGACTACCGTATTCGATGTATCACGATTGTTTTCTGACCTCCAGGATACTCCAGTTCTGGCTATTCTGCTAAAACGCGTGTAGTGTCTGAAGTGACTGTCAACGAAATTAGTCAATAATTTCATTACAAAACTATCTATATACCTTTGGTATTAAAACATAAGTCTGTACAAGGCCTTGAAGTATTAAATTTAAAATTTTGAAGTCAACGTTATTAAACTTTGAAATTTTAAAATTTTGAAGTCAACGTTAATGAACAGCTCTCAGGGTGTTTACGTTGTCCCGAAGACGTGAAAACGCTCAGAGTAGCGTTGCTTACAGAATGAGGACGGCAAACGACGGTGTAGACTGCACAGGCTAACGACGGTGTTGATAATACTCTTGCGTTTATTAGCGAAGCATGGGTGGCCTGCCTGTTAGTGTGCTGCTGCCTCTCACCACCGAATCCAAAGACAAAGATAAGCCCAGTCGAATGAGATTAGTACTCGATTGCATTGGCGATAGCCTGGAGATAACCTCGTTCTGATTCTCGAGACTCGTGCGAGTAGAGTTATAGTTGGTCTCATCTACATCCAGCCTCTGTTTCCGGACAGTGTTAGAACTAAAGCATTTTAGTAAAATTTCAAAAGTAACTATGGAATTTCTCGTCCTCTGATTGGTCGAGCTGAACCGCCTATTTCGCGATAGTTACCTCGCGCGAGGTAACTATACTAGAAATTGTTGTCGGAAATTGTCGGAATCATCATTTTGACGGATGGTGTGTAATCAATGGTGTAATTATTTTTCAAAATGGCGACCGCAGCGACTATTCTTTTAAACCTAACAAATCGTCAAAAAAATCAAACAGATAGACTATATATACAAAAAAGCTCTAAGTTGGAACTATTTGAAGGTGAGAAAGTGTTTAGTTATAAAATTATTTGAATTTTGGGTCAGTTTTAATCGTGTGTGAATTGAAGGCTTAGACAGCTGTCAAAGCGTGAAGAAAACTTCGCAGGGTTGAATTTACATGATAAAACAACGACAGTTAAACACAGTCTGTTTTAAATTTCTTGGTTATTCATCTCAGGCCAGAAATTTTACTAAAACAATTAGTCACCTCAGCCTCGGTGATTAGCGTTTATATTTTTATATGTGATAAAGATACGTCCTGATTTACATAAACTTTAGCTTTTTTTAGCTTTAAATTTTCTCGGCTTAGACAAGGTTATTTTTCAAACTTACTGCGCCAATGAACTTACCAAGTGGTTCGTTTTTGAAGCCGTTCAATAAACTCGCAGTTCGTGTTTTATCAGATATAAAAACACTCGCCTTCACCTCGTGTCTTTATATCTGATAAAACACTCTTGCTCGTTTATTAAACAGTACATAATCACCTCGACTTCGGTGACTAATTGCTAAATAGTTGAAGTTTATATATACCATTCCTGGTTCAGTGGGACAACGAGTTACTCTCCTCCACAGAGGCGTAATTCCTAGCTCTTGCGAGCAAATATCGCTTTTGTTGAACACACAGCTTTTATTGGGTACCCTTAGCATTTATAAATTTAACACATAATTTCTGACATTATTTAAAATAAATAAATATTCGAAAACCAGAGTGAAATAAGGTGTGGAAATAATTGTTTTGAGAAACAATGAAAGATAGCGTGCATACGATTCATTTTACACTTGAGAAGAAGACATGTTTGAAGAGACAGAAAACACACTAGAAATAATAAAACGTTTTTGTCAGCAATCAAAAAGATAAACAGAACACTAAAAATACAACAAAGGGAGGGGCTAACCTATACTTATATACTTGCAGCCGGTGACTGAAGTGTAAGAAGAAGACACAGGTCAACGTGGTCGAGTCGATTAAGGTATATCAAAAGGCCCGTGATAGCCAGCATTCAATTCAAGATAATTCAATAATTTATTCAATCACGTTTCCATTCGCCTGTGTCTGAAGTTCGTTCACAATTTACGAATATATAAATTCACATGAATAAAAGGCTAAATTTTAAAGCGGCTAAGAATGATCCTTCTACATGCGTCATTCGTGCAAACTCACCAGACGCCCGAACTCGTCTGCCGCGGAAACTCAAGCTAGCTAGACTATAGCCCCTCTAGCTCTCTCTTCCGTCGTATAGCCCCGCCCAATAGGGGCCTTTAGCAAAGACAACGGGAACGTCAGTGACGACGTCCTTCAATTCATACAATGTAAAATCCAAAATATCATGAATTAATACCTCAACGAAAGCATCTTATAGCGTACACAGAACGACGTATAATACACAGTGAAAGTTGTTGGGCGAGTTTGACGTTGACCATTTTTTCAAACACCACCTTTCAAAGATTCCAGACAAAGCTAGAACGAAGCGAGCAATCTGAATTACGACATTTAAAAGATGCTGTCCGCTACAGGTTAACGTCAAATTCACCCAACAGCTCAGTTCACTGTTCAATGTGTTAAGGTCGTCCTGAAGACGTGGACTTCAAATTGTTCATTGTCTTTGTCTTAGATGTAAATTTCCTTTGTACAAAGGACGTTATCACGATGTTCCCATTATGTTTGCTAAAAATGTCCCTATGATATCTAACGAGGGGCAAGTCCCCCAATATTTCTGATATGGTTAAAAATGACCTTACATTTGCTGTGGGGTGTCACAACACACTCCTTACCATTCTATTGATGGATGATTAATCACTCCAAAATTGCACAACTCGTGACTATATTGACCTCGGACTGCTTTGCTTTCCTCGTTTCGGTGAGAAAATATCTGAGTATCTCTTGCCGATAGTGAGGCTGGCTGTTACAATGACTGCGTTGAGCCACTCAAGCCGAGATAGAAAAAAACGCAACAGCAAATGGTAAAAAGTGTTCTTTACTGCACAACGACTTAACAGCAACCATATATACGTCGCGACACACTTCAGACCATACACACTACACAGCTAAGAACTAAGTGCTGATTTTACGGAGAGGAAAACCGGAGAAGTGGAGAACCCGGAGAAAAGCCCTCGAAGCACGAAGAGACCAACTAACAACTCTATTCAAACATATTCACATGAGTCTCCAGTTCAAGTCAAGAAGCTCAGAAATTATGTGTTAAATTCATAAATGCTAAGGGTATACCCTAGCTGTGTGTCCAATAAAAGCGATATTTGCTCGCAAAAGCTAGGAATCACTCGTCCCACTGAACAGGGGATGGTATATATAAACCTCAACTATTTAACAATTAGTCACCGAAGTCGATGTGATAATCACTGAGACTGAGGTGACTAATTGTTTTAGTAAAATTTCAGGTCTGAGAAGAATAACCAAGAAATCTAAAAGGTGTTAAAACCCAAGGAAGCACGGGAGGCCGGTGTTCTTGGGTGGGCGACCTCCTGCATGGAATAACCCCCGTGTTGATTTTTTTAACAACTTTAATGGATTTATAATAATATACTAATATCCACATGGGAAGAGCGCGAACGAGACTCAAGGACCCATGCGAGGCGCTCCCCCGTAGAAATTAAAAATACATAAATATATAAATCAACTATAGACTTATACCAACTACATAAACACCAAAACGCACTACCATACGTGCACATAACCTCATAGAATAGCATACATTATTGAAAATAAATAAATATTCGAGAACCAGAGTGAAATGAGGTGTGGAAATAATTGTTTTGAGAAACAATGAAAGATAGCGTGCATACGATTCATTTTACACTTGAGAAGAGAAGACATGTTTGAAGAGACAGAGAACACACTAGAAATAATAACAAAACGTTTTTGTCGGCAATCAAAAAGATAAACAGAACACTTAAAACACAACAAAGGGATTAAAGAACGGGAGCGGCTAACCATCCTTATACTTGCAGCCGGTGGCTGAAGTGTAAGAAGAAGACACAGATCAACGTGGTCGAATTGATTAAGGTATATCAAAAGGCCCGTGATAGCCAGCATTCAATTCAAGATAATTCAATAATTTATTCAATCACGTTTCCATGCATTCGCCTGTGTCTGAAGCTCGTTCAACATTTACGAATATATAAATTCACATGAAAAAAAGGCTAAAGTTTTAAAGCGGCTAAGAATGGTCTTTCTACATGCGAGTTACATTCGGGATTTCTAGAGTCACTTATGCAAACTCACCAGACGTCCGAACTCGTCTGCCGCGGAAACTCAAGCTAGCTAGGGTGACGGAAGAGAGAGCTAGAGGGGCTATAGTATAGCACCCCTCCCTCCCGCGCCCAATAGGGACCTTTAGAAAAGACAACGGGAACGTCAGTGACGACGTCCTTCAATTCATACAATGTAAAATCAATTCATGCATCGTCCTCGTTGTACATGTTACCTAAACGAAAGCATCTTATAGCGTACGCAGAACGACGTATAATACACAGTGAAAGTTGTTGGGCGAGTTTGACGTTGACCATTTTATTTCAAACACTACCTTTCACAGACTCCAGACAAAGCTAGAACGAAGCGAGCAATCTGCATGTGTTAAGGTCGTCCTGAAGACGTGGACTTCAAATTGTTCATTGTCTTTGGTTTATATGTAAATTTCTTTTGTACAAAGACGTTATCACGATGTTCCCATTGTGTTTGCTAAATGTCCCTTAATATCTGACGAGGGGCAAGCCCAATATTTCTGATATGGTTAAGAATGACGTTAAATTTGCTGTGGGGTGTCAAAACACACTCCTTACGATTCGATTGATGGATTAATCACTCCAAAATAGCACACTCCGTGACTCTATTGACCTCGGACTGCTTTGCTTTCCTCGTTTCGGTGAGGGAATATCTGAGCATCTCTTGCCGATAGTGAGGCTGGCTGTTACAATGACTGCGTTGAGCCGCTCAAGCCGAGATAGAAAAAACGCAACAGCAAATGGTAAAAAGTGTTCTTTACTGCAACGACTTAACAGCAACCATATATACGTCGCGACACACTTCAGA